>JASAND010010848.1:0-41329 GCA_030248195.1 Trissonchulus latispiculum | reverse complement strand
AGGTGGTGATTCCCTTTGGTCACATAAAGTTTGCACCATTATTACTCATTCATTACTTGGAGTTAAGAAGCCATTTTTATATCAAAATGTAGCTTGACATTTTCTCTTTTTAATGCATGCCACGAAACTAATGTTGCTTTTCGAAAATATTTTTAACGCATTTTAGAAGAAGTATAATTTTCCAGAATTTTTGCAGACCCAAGTAAATTTTTTCACGAGACATCGGTTATATCATTCGATACCTCCATCAAATAGCTGGGGACGATTTTTTGTTTATTGTGAAATCGCTCTTCGTTATAGAGAAATAAGCTGAAATGTGTGCGTAACCTGTATTTTGCCTACTTTTTCCAAATTTGTCAAGCGATTACTTTAGCTAGAAAGCAGCAATCGGGGCAACTAAAAAATCGTCCCTGGGTATATTTGTGCAGAACACATTTGTTCAGTAGCAGCCCTCCAACTTGCATGGTGAATGCTCCACAATCTTTGGAAAAAAATTGGTCGTGTTTTTGCAAAAACTACATTTTTTATGATAGCAGCCTACAGGATAACAGTTGGAAGACGATCATGTGTCGGATAATTTGTCCCTGTGAGACCTTCAGATCGACGCCCTTAGTTTGATTTTACGGCTTGCGTAGTTCAAGAAATGTTGGATAATTTGATTTCTGCAAAAAAGACAAGCTTTCGACGCCAAGACAAGAAAATCGGCTATATCTCACGGTAGAGAAGAGCTAGAAACTTACTTTAAAAAGCAAAAATGTGAAGCTCAATGAGATCTTTCGAATGAATATAGTCATAACTGTATAGCAGCTGCCAAACGCTCAGAAAATGGGATAAACCACTCTGACCGGAAATCTCGAATTTTTTAATCGGGATTGCGCGGAGGGTGTTAGAACGCTAAAAGTACTTATTTCGGAAAGTTTCATCAAATTTCATCTTGATTTACGCCGCCAAACAACAATATGTGCCCAAAAGGAATCACCACCTTAAATGTTATCACGATTTTGAATATATAACGCATGAATACATGGTAACTGTTTATCAAGGCGTACGTACAACAGCGCGCAACCTAAAAATTAACAAAATTTGAATGGCCTAAATTTTTTGGGTGATGGCCTAAAAAATTTGAGTCGTTGAGGCCATTTGGCCTAAAGTTCGGCGACCAAAAAACCCTTGCAGGTAGTATAGGTATATATTGCAGCGCTAGAGGTATTGTAAAAGATTTCATTAATTAAAAAAAGCTTAGTTTGGATGTATTTGTCTATTACACTGATTTTAACAATTTTACGCCAAGACGTATTTAAAAAACAGTAACGTATTTCAAACCATTTTTAAAAAATTTGCTAATTTTTTGTCCTACAAGAAAGTGCAAATTTTGATGCAAAATTTGTTCTGCTTTAATTGTTGGAATTTACTCAACAACTGCCGACTTGTATATAATTTCTTAAGGTGGTGATTCCCTTTGGTCACATAAAGTTTGCACCATTATTACTCATTCATTACTTGGAGTTAAGAAGCCATTTTTATATCAAAATGTAGCTCGACATTTTCTCTTTTTAATGCATGCCATGAAACTAATGTTGCGTTTCTAAAATATTTTTAACACATTTTACAAGAAGTATAATTTTCCAGAATTTTTGCAGACTCAAGCAAATTTTTTCATGAGACACCTGTTATATCATTCGATACCTCCATCAAATAGCTGGGGACGATTTTTTGTTTATTGTGAAATCGCTCTTCGTTATAGAGAAATAAGCTGAAATGTGTGCGTAACCTGTATTTTGCCTACTTTTTCCAAATTTGTCAAGCGATTACTTTAGCTAGAAAGCAGTAATCGGGGCAACTAAAAAATCGTCCCTGGGTATATTTGTGCAGAACACATTTGTGCAGTAGCAGCCCTCCAACTTGCATGGTGAATGCTCCACAATCTTTGGAAAAAAATTAGTCGTGTTTTTGCAAAAACTACATTTTTTATGATAGCAGCCTACAGGACAGCAGTTGGAAGACGATCATGCGTCGGCTAATTTGTCCCTGTGAGACCTTCAGATCGACGCCCTTAGTTTGATTTTATGGCTTGCGTAGTTCAAGAAATGTTTGATTATTTGATTTCTGCAAAAATGACATGTTTTCGACGCCAAAGCAAGAAAATCGGCTATATCTCACGGTAGAGAAAAGCTAGAAACTTGCTTTAAAAAGCAAAAATGTGAAGCTCAATGAGATCTTTCGAATGAATATTGTCATGACTGTATAGCAGCTGCCAAACTATCAGAAATTGGAAAAAATCACTCTGACCGGAAATCTCGAATTTTTGAATCGGGTCTGCGCGGAGGGTGTTAGAACGCTAAAAGAACGTATTTGGGAAAGTTTCGTCAAATTTCATCGGGAGCTACGCCGTCAACCAGCAATATGTGCCCAAAAGGAATCACCACCTTAAGTTGGGCTTTAACGATTGGATTTAATTGTATTTAATCCGCTTTAATCGGATCGAGAAGCTTTAAATTATGCAATGATTGATAAAAATACAAACAAAAAATATATATTTGTGAGTTATCTTTCGAATTTCTGAAGTTCAATTTATAGAAGAGGTATGAGGTAACCTAGCATCAAGGCTCAAGATTATAAAGCTTGGGGGCTAAGGTTAACTTTTACGTTAAGTATGCCAATGCATTTTTGGGAATTTATGTGGCTGAAGGTGTTTTACATTGCGCAAATCATCCCCGTAAAATTGGAAAATTTGTTTAACCGCAGCTTATTTTCAAAAAATAGCATTACATAGTTTTTTATGCTTAAGCTTGATTTTTATTAGTGTAGCAAAAACTGATTAGTCGCGAAAAATTTTATGCAACGCTACACTAATCACTAATCACTAATAAAGAAGCTTCACTAATCACTAATAACTTCATACTAATCACTAATCAAGCTGCACTAATCACTAATAATTTTCAGCTAATAATTTATCAGTCTAGAGTAATAACAAATAATTCTACACTAATAAAAATAAAGTAATCACTAATAGTTTTATGCAACGCTGGACTAATCACTAATCAACTAATAATTTTTATGCAACGGGGCCCTGGTTCTGGTACACCTATGTCCGTACCCGAACTTGACCATAGGTGTACCACATGTTTGGGTTGGGGGGGGGGGGAGTAGAAGGTCCAAATTTGGCCCGGGGGGGGGACCCCACCAAAATCCGAAATTTGGGGGGGGGGGAACAGTTTACCATAGGTGTAAGCTGGGGGGGGGTAGCCCCCCCCCCCGAGCATTTGTTCAACTCCCCCCAAAAATTTTTTGGGGGGGGACGTCCCCATAGGTGTAAGGTGGGGGGGGTTTGGGGGAGACCGAGATTTCACCGAGGCCGAGAACGAGACCGAGACCAGGGTACCGAGACCGAGACCGAGACTGGCCAAGTCTCGGCTTTTGGGGCGAGACCGAGACCGAGACCGAGACTAGCAATTTTAAGCTTAAACTTAATTTTTTCCAGTTTTTAAAGCTTAGGCACAGTATTTGGGGCTTTAACACATAAACATACGATTCCCGCACCTCGTCAGTTAATTTTTGTAACATTAATTTAAAAATTTCGCTAAAATTTGATGTTTTCAAAAAATTTCCGGTCTCGGTCCGAGACCGAGACTTGGGTGAGCGAGACCGAGACCGAGACTGGTCAAGTCTCGGCTTTTGGGCGAGACCGCAGTGTTTTTTTTTTCGCCGACGGCTTATGTGTAACGTTACACACCTCTCCAAAATTTTTTGCTGTTTTTCAGAAAAAAGTGTGTAACTACCTAAAAATTCCTAATTTACGCGCGTTTTGCTTAACACATGTATACAATTTTATATATAGTTAACAAAATTATTCCGTTAAAAAATTATAAGTAAAATTTTAACATCTTATATATTTACAGCAATATATATTTGGAGTTTCACCAAATCATATCGACAAAATTAAAAAATTGAGCAGCTACATCGATGATTTGCATTTATTGGTTTTGACTTGATAGAAAGAAGGAAAACACCAGTGCACCGAAGGAGCATAATTTTTCGAAAGGCCTCCTGTAGCACAAAACTTGGTAAGGAACCAGTTAAATTTCGCTTCATAAGCTGAAAAATTTTGGTGAAAAATTTTTTAATACAAGAACGAACAAATATAGCAAATATAATATGCATATAACTAACTTAAATAATACAGAAAATAAAATGCAAGACAGGGTGCAAAAGGGGGGTCTGGGGGCGAAGCCCCCCAGAAACGGTAAATATGTGGAAACAAATGAATGAGCATTGGAAAAAGTTCCGACCATTTGGTAAAATTTGTCCAAAATTTTGGTGTAACGTTACACAGTCGCCAAAATTTTTTTGCTATTTTCCAGAAAAAGTGTGTAATTACACGCGTTTTTGAGCAAAAAAAAACTGCGAGACCGAGACCGAGACTCCCAACCCTGGGGGGGTAGCCCCCCCAAGCCTTTTTTCAACCCTCCCCCAAAACTTTTTGGGGGGGGACGGCCCCCCCCCAACTGGGGGGGGGGGGTAGTCGCGCCGAAGTCGCGAAAAATGGCCTAAAATTGGGTATTTCTAGGGTAAATTTTGAAAAAATTTTCAAAAATGTCCAAATTTTTGGCTTAAACTGTTTATTATTATGAGAAATACACGTTTTTAACTGTATTATGGATCTTATGACTCAATATTGTCCTTATTTTTGACTTGGAAACATGTTGGCAATCAGGGGCGTATCCAGGATTTTGAAAAGGAGGGGGTCCAACCCGAAAAGTTGGTGGTCCGGACCTAATTTTTTGACAAAAATGACCAAATTTGGGCCAAAAATAGCCGGAAATTTAAAAAATCTTCCGAAAAGGGGTGGGTCCGGACCCCCTGGACCACCCCCCTGGATACGCCCCTGTTGGCAATCAAGTTTTTGAGTTTAAAACCACTGTCTAATGTTAAAATTACTTTATGGTTAGAAGGTTTTTATCATTAGAAACGGCTGAAAATGCGATTTTTGGCATAAAAAATGAAAAAAGTTTTTGGGGGAGGGTTGGGGGGGGTCCTTGGGGCGGGGGGTTGGGGGGGGGGGTCGTCAGAGGGGGCCCCCCCAGAAAATGTTGGGGGGGGAGCCTCCCCCACCCCAAATCTCCGTTAAACCTATGGAGTATGGACGTCCCCTACCAACGGGGGGGGGTGGTAATCGCGCCAAGTTGGCCAAAAATAGGGTATTTTTAGGGTAAATTTTGCATAAATTTTCGAAAAGTCCAAATTTTTGGCTTAGAGTACTTGTTATTGCGAGAAATACACGTTTTTAATAGTTTTATGGAGTTTTTGACTGAATATTAGCCTTCTTTTGAACTTAGAAACACCTGGACAATCAAGTTTTAGAGTTTAAAACCACTGTCGAAATCAGCCGATTGACCTGGGACCCAATCGTCATGGGATCCATATCATGGGATGCGCGCCCGAAGGCCAGGAGAAGAACGTCTATTCTCCGGCGGCTTACATCATGATTTCCACACTCTAAGAAAGAAATAAGTGTATTATACCATTACAATACGTGTTTGCACTAAAAAATGAGTACCAATTACACTCATAGGTGTGTTAGGGGGGGTGGTGGGGGGGACCCCCCCAAAATGACAAATTTTCGCGACTCCCCCCAGATTTTCAGATTTTTGCTACCCCCCCGATTTTTGGCCCAAAAGTGGTCAAAAATGGCATAAGATCGAAAATTTGGGGGGTCCCCCAACCCTCCGTCGGAACCCCCCCAGATTATTTGCCCAGCCACACCTATGATTACACTATTTGGTGTACGTATTTCTCCTACTAATGAACACTTCTTCAAGCCAAAAATTTGGACATTTTTGAAAAATTTTGCAAAATTTACCCTAAAGACTCGATTTTAGAACAATTTTTTGTGCCTGTGGAGCGATTTCCCCCCCCCCCCCCCCCCCCGCGGCGGCGCCTGGGGGGGGGGGCGGCGGGCCCTCCCATAGGAGTGTCGCCCCCCCCAGAAAACGTTTTCAGCTGTTTATATGCATAGTTTGAATGTTTTAAGAAATTTTATAAAAAATCAGGCACATTTTCAGAGAAATTGAAGCAAAATTATATAATTTTTACCAAGTTTTTAAAAAATTTCGCCTGCGGCGCATTTAGAATTGACTTCTTCACTATTTTATAACGTTATTATATATGTGTTTCTGTCTCCTAAAGTGTTTTATATTCTGTTTCCTTTCCTATTTAATAAGTGGTAATCGTACTCAACGTCTTCAATTTATTTTATGATTTTACATAGCTTATAATTATTTTTTAAATTAAATTTTATTTTGGTTTCATAAAGTATATATTGGCATTGATAATTGGCATTACCTATATGCTTCTGAACGTGCTCTAGAATAAATCGTGGATGTGAAAAATCTGAGAAGCGTTCAACTTCTTGGGGGCGTGGCCCCCAGACTAGCAGCTTTTTGCTATTTAACTACAACTTTATTAAAATATTTTAGTTTAGACTAAGTTACATAATCTTTATAAAGGTTTGGATTATGGAATTTTCCACAGTTCCTGAAATTTCTTGAACTTCTGGGGGGCTCTGCCCCCCAGACTCCCCGTTTTGCTTTTTATCATTATAGAACTTACAACTGACTTCTTCATTTGCCAGAATCGGCTTGTGTTGTTTTACTGCACAATTTCAGCAGTGGATTATATATTCATTTTCATTCTAGCTGATGGTGCAAACATTCGTAATCTTTTAAACGTTTACATTGCAGAGTTTTTCCAAATTTGAAAAAATTCTTCAACGTCTGGGGGACTCTGCCCCCAGACCCTCGCGTGTCATCTAGGGTCGTGAGATCTCCACACTTCACTTCACTCATGAGTCATGGAAGGGTTGTTTTGCATTTTTCCAGAAGTAATCTGTATAAGTATAAAATTACGTTATGTCACATACAATACACAATATTACTTCTCATATGAAAATATTTGTCCCTGGAAAAGCAGGAAATTTTTACCCCCCCCCCCCCGGAAAAATTTTTCAGCGGGACGCCTCCTTTTCAAATTCCTGGATCCGCCACTGGGGGGAGGGTTGCTCCAAACCTCCCCCCCAATTACACCTATGCCCTAAACGTAAGCCTATGCCTCAGCCATGTGTTAAACATAAAGCACTGATATACCCGTAAAGTGTGATTTGATTTTTCAGTGTCTGGGATTCCCTCCCTCAGGGTGCTTTAACCCGACCGAAAAAATTTCTTACCCCTCCCCCGAAATATACTTTTTCGACCTCTCCCCATTTTTAGCCGGATTCCCTTTTCTACTTTTTTCACACCCCCACCACCACTTTTTTCGCCCGCCACACCTATGCCCCCCTAACACAGGTTCGGGTAGGGGTCGGAGCCAGAAAGTCTTCTAAATAAATTTTTGCCCAAAATGGCCGTTTTTTAAAAACCTTTCTCAAATTTTGGCTTAGAATCGCTGTAAAACCTTATAAACGATAAACAGCCCACTCCCCCTTCCATGGGGTGGAGATAAGGCAAAGGCCCCATCTACTTTTAAAGACCTGACAAGTACCAGCCATCCATTCGCATCCTTCATTAAATATCTTGTGCATTTTATACATATGTATATTTTATTGCGTACGTATATACACGCAATATATATTTAACTTTATTTGAATATTTTAGGATTAAATCATGTCTGAAAAGGGTGAAAGGCCATCAATTCGGATTGGCCACTATGTGTTGGGTGAAACGCTTGGAGTTGGAACGTTTGGAAAGGTCAAAAGTGCGTCTCTAATCTTTATAATAATTTGTAGTTTGTCCCAATTAGTGTTTTTATGATTGTTTTTATGATTTCATTTTTGTGCTTCATTTATATAATGGAAAATTCAAAGGTATCATTAGTGGTCGCGGCAGCGGGTCTAGGGTCTAGTAGTACACCCTCTAAAGAATTTAAGAATCGCAACTTTTTTGCGCCACAGCGGCGTCGGCAAGTCGGCTCAGAGACCATTTTCATGGTCGTCGCTCAGGTCGAACGCTACGAGCTGGAGCTGATTTCTTTTTATATTCAGAAATTACATACATATATTGAACTAACTAACGGTCCAGGTTGCATTTCTCTAACACTTCTCTAGCGACCACAGTGGTCCGTCAAAAATGGCGAAAATTCGAAAAATAAGAAATCGAAATTTCTCGCTATCTATTCAACTTTGAAAGCTCAAATCTTCCATACAAGGGTTTTCTGGCACGAAGAATCGATTCCCGCAGTCAGTTTTACCGTCAGACCCACCCACCTTGCTGGGCTGGTTCCACTTTGCCGTCGGGAGGGTCAAGTCGGCAACCGCTTCCTGGATGTCCATAGTAGGCTTTACCTGGCCTCTCAAAACTTTGTCTATAGGGGTTTTCTGGTGTGCGCAGCTCATTCCCGGTATCCGTTTTGCCGTCCGACGTACCTATTTTGCTGGGCTTGTTCTAGTTTGCCGTTTGAAGGGTCCGTCGGGTGGGGGGAGGTTTAGGTCGCAAATATATAGTCAAGCGGGAAAAAACCCACTCGCCAATGCGGGAAAAAACCCACCCCCAGTGTGGGCTTACCGGTATGAGCTATCTAGGATTTTAATAGCCTATCTTGAAGAGCATCCAAAATAACCCTGGAGGGTGTATTATTGTCGCTCCCACTGCTTCTCAGCAAATTTTTTGGGACTTTGAAATTTTCGAAAATTTTGGTCCGTCCAAGTACCGAAATTTGGCAAACTTTGCCTGGCCACCCTGTACTACTGGAAAGACTTAGACCAAAGCGGATTGTATGTATGTGTAGGGCATCTGTTGCGCATCATAATGATATATGCCACACTGCTCTAACCCCTCCGGTGCGACCTGGGGGTGGCCTAGAGTTGGCGGGAAAAAACCCACATGCGGGAAAAAACCCACTTTTCAAAATTGAAAATTTTTCTAAGCATTAGCAGGAAAGGTCAAACGAATACATACATTTGTTTAATAGAGCCTATAGATTAAATTGGTATATATAGGTTTTACCTGGGTTCGATCTGTTATGGGAGGTCCAGGGGGTCAAAATCGGACATAGTGCCATTTCAAGCCAAAATTTCAATTTGTCCACAAATGCTTATTTTTGCCTTAAAATGGGTCTAGTTTGGCTCTAAATACAAGAAAAACACGTTTTCTATACGATAGGATGCTTAAACTGCCGAAAATAAACAATTTTAAAAAAATTCCAAAATTTGCCTATGTTTATGTGTTAAACATACCAAATTTTCAAAAGTCACTATGACCTCAATCTGGGCTTATTCTAGGGATTTTTTCTTGGGGGGGGGGGGCTCGTTGGGGGGGGCCCTCGGAGGGCGAGTCATTTTGGGGGGGGGCGAAAAATTTTCAAAATTTTTCTAAAAACATGCTAAAAATTGCGTTATTTTTAAAGCAAACGCCGAAAATAAGCGGAATTAGTGCTTAAATAGGCAAAAATTGACTAAAAATCTCCGGCGAAGCCGGAAAATTTTTGAAAATTTGGCCTTCTGAGCGATTTTTTCAGGGGAAAAGTTGGTACCAAAAGGGGCACCCACTTTTGGGGGGGGAACGATTTTTTGGGGGGGATGGGTGTTTATGGGGCCCCCCCCAGTAGAATAAGCCCAGTCCATTTTTCAACAAAAACTAATATATTTTGATGCAGTTGTACTAAAAACAACCCGCTCTTTCATTTGGAACGGTTAGAAATGCTCCTGGCAACTTACCAAAAAGTTTTCGGGGTGGGTTTTTTCCCGCATATGGGTTTTTTCCCCGCATTGGATTTTTTTTCCCGCCAGTTTGGGACAATTTTTCTCACTAACGGCGCACCCTAGAGAGGTGTTCTATAGCTCATAAGAAAGCTTACGACTAGGCCTAGCAGCTGTGTTTTTTTTCGTCGAAACTTTTTGCGAACTTTTACGCAGTCCTCCAAAATTTTTTGCGGAACTTCGCAAAAAATTGCGAAATTCATATTTTTCAGTTTTGCAATGATAACTAATGAATTTTATTGATTATGTTGTATTTGAACGCATTTTTAACATTTAACGAATAGTATAACCAAGTTATATGCAACTATTTTTCCAAAGTCGAAGCATGTGTATTTATATACGTATATATGTTTTTGACAAGAATATAAAGTTACAGGTGAAAATGCGGGGGGTGTGGGGGGCGGAGCCCCCCCAGAAGCTGAGAAAATTTTGTAAAACTGTAAAAAATCCTGTATAGAAACAGTCGAAATTTTGATTTCGGCAGCCAGAAAAACCAAAGCTGCCACAGGGAAAAATTAGTATAAAATTTGGTTTGGGAACATTTATATACAACATTTTAAAATTAAAAGCAGATTGAAAGATTTCAGAGAAATAGTAAAAATAGAAAGAACAGAGCAATCATAATGAAGCACAACGCTAAGATAAAAAGCACGAATTTAAAAAGGCTGGGGGTGACAGCCTCCAGCCATGGGCGGGCTAGCAGCCTGTATGGTCAGTATATATTTCAATATCTCAAACCAGTAAAAAGTTCTGGCCAAAATCTGAAAAGTGGGTTTTTTCCCGCTTGACTATAATTTTTCAAAAGCTTTCAAATTTGGTATCAAATGAAAGCCCTAAGTGAGCTGAGCAATTTTTGTCATAGAACCCAAACTGGATGTAGAGAGCTGTGGCAGGGTATTTTTCACAAGGGGGGCTGGCGGGATGAGACCCCATGAAATTGACCTCCCCCCCGAAAATGCCCCCTCCCCGAAATAGCCCCCCCCGGATTTTGGGCTTCCCCCTTAATGAGGTCTATATACATTTTTTCCACAAATGGTCAAATTTGTCAAACATTTGGCTTTGCTGGATTTTTTTTCGTAAAAAATTTTTAGCTTGAATCCTGGCATTTTGAGAACTTTTTGTGTGTCACCATGCAAAATACGCCAAACAATGGCTCATTTTGCAAAAAAACCCCCCCTGTGCGCGGGGCCCCCCCACCCGGGAAGCCCCCCCCCCCGGGATAAATCCCTAAAAAATACCCTGCTGTGGTGGGGTGAGGTTGGGATTTTGGCGAAAAAGGCGATTTTGGATCAAAAATAAATTTTTTCAAGAGCGGTCAGATTTGGTGTCAAATGAACAGGGTATTTTTTAGGGATTTTTTTCGGGGGGGGGCTACCCGGGGGGGCCTCCCCGGGCCCGGGGGGGGGGAAGATTTTTTGCAAAAATGAGCCAAAAAATGGTATTATTTGGCGTATTTTACATGGTGAAACGCAAAAAGTTCTCAAAAATGCCAGGATTTAAGCTAAAAATGGCTATTTTTACGATAAAATCTCCGGCGAAGCCGGAAAATGTTTTGAAAATTTGTCTATTTTTGGTAAAAATTTGGGCCTCCAAAAAATCCCGGGGGGGGGAAGCAAAAATTCCGGGAGGGGGCGATTTCGGGGGGGCAAGCATTTTCGGGGGGGAGGTCAATTTCGGGCCCCCCCGCCCCCCCCCCCCTGTAAAAATACCCTGAATGAAAGCCTGAAGCAAACGGAAGAACTTTTGCCATGGAAGCATCCACCAAACGTTGCTGTGTAGGATTTATGCCTTTATTTTCTCAACCGGAATTTAAAGGATTGACATAGGCCCGACAACATATTATCCCCTTTTGTGCGGCGCATTTTTGTTACTTATTTAAGGGTTTTTGTGTTATATAATGCCGGTGTTCGTTTCTACGTTGATGAGGATGTGCGAATAGCCGTATAATCGATTATATATATCTGTTATCCGAGGACTTTTCTTCTTGGGGGGGGCAAAAGTCCGAGGGGCAAGGAAATTGGCGAGGGAAAATTTTCAAATACGTTAAAAATCGCTATTTTTCTAGCACATATATATACCCTGTAAAAGTTGATTTTATCGCAAACAACATTGGCGGGTTGCGTTTAATGGTCAAAAAGGCAAACTTTGAATAAAAATCTGCGACGAAGCTAGAAAGGTTCCAGAAAATTTGGTCTTTCAGGCAAATTAACACAAAAGGGCCAGGCTTACAGGGGATTTTTTTCGGGGGGAGCTTCCTGGGAGGGGGAAAATTTTTGCAAAAATGAGCAAAATATGGTATCTTTTGGCGTATTTTGCATGGTGAAACACAAAAAGATCTGAAAAATGCTAGGATTTAAACTAAAAATAGCCATTTTTACGAAAAAATCTCCGGCGAATCTGGAAACTGTTTGAAAATTTGACCATTTTGGCAGAAATGTAGACCTCGTTAAGGAGGAAGCCCAAAGCCCCGGGGAGGCGATTTCGGGGGGAAGGCATTTTCGGGGGGATGTCAATTTCGGGGGAGGGGCACCCTCCCGCCCCCCCCCCGTTGAAATACCCTGGGTTTATTTTGACAGAAACAATTGACCTGTACGACTGTGCAGCTGTGACATACAGTATCAGGTAGTGGGCGTCAGCGCACTACCTAGAATAGGGAAATTTTGGGGAAATGCTAATTTTTGGAAATAGTTTTTTTAATATCTCAGGGAGGAGTGGACCGATCGGGCTCAAACTCGCTGTGTGAAGAGCCTATGGGCAGGGGTACATGCTGTGAAAATTTCAGCCGAATCGGTCTAGCCAATCTCGAGATATGAAAAATAACCCCTTTCCCAGCTCGTGTTTTCTCTCCTCATTTTTCCCCCCACCCTAGGGCTCGGAGGGCTTCGACCCCCTAGGAACTTTCGGTCCTTTTTTGTATAGAATCCCCCGCAATTAAGGGGAAATCAGTTTTGGAGGCTCTAAGACCCCCCCATAGGTCTGTGTACATAGGGGGGACCCCCTATTTTGGCCGGAAAAAATATTGTCCGAAACGTCCGCAAATATATATTTGCACTCGTCTACAGAGAGCACGGCTCAAAGCTAGGTACTCATATTGGGGTTATAGCATCGCCCCAAGGTGAATATCTCCGGGAAACGAGATGGTGCTGTTCGGTGGTCTGTGGCACCCTGGCCAGTGGTCACTAGTTAACGTGTAAAAGGGGGGTCTGGGTCTACGGAGTAGGCAGCCCTATACATAAGAGCTGTTGGGCTGAGGTTTCGTATTCGAATAGGAACCCCTATATGGTGAATCTAAATGGCCCATTAGTTTTGCTCTATCACCTATCCGTGGGGCTGGTGGGCACCCTGATGGAGGTGGGCCCCTACCGTGTCGCAGGTCCAACTTTAACCTCTCCCATAGAAGGATCCGCTGCAGGTACAGCTTTCATATTGGGCGTGTGGGGTGGGCTGCGGGAGCACTACAACATAAGCTATAGTAGGTTTCGCACGGACCCGTGTGGAGCCCTGGCCAGGGGTCCGGACCGTGGACCATGCCCAAAATGGCAAAAAATCGATTTTTCTAAAAGTGGCCAAGTTTGGTATCAAATGAAAGCCCTTGGTGATTCGAACATTTTTTGTCATTGGAGGACCCCTCCAAAGTGGCCCCAGCGGCCTGTGGCGCCCTGACCAGGGTCCGGACCGGTCCAAAATGGTCAAAAATCGATTTTTCCAAAAGTGGCCATGTTTGGTATCAAATGAAAGCCCTTGGTGAGGCGAACATTTTTTGTCATTGGAGGACCCCTCCAAAGTGGCCCCAGCGGCCTGTGGCGCCCTGACCAGGGTCCGGACCGGTCGAAAATGGCCAAAAATCGATTTTTCCAAAAGTGGCCATGTTTGGTATCAAATGAATGCCCTTGGTGAGGCGAACATTTTTTCTCATTGGAGGACCCCTCCAAAGTGGTCCCAGCGGCCTGTGGCGCCCTGACTAGGGTCCGGACCGGTCCAAAATCGATTTTTTTTAAAAATTTCCAACTTTGGTATCAAATGAAAGCCCTTGGTGAGGGTAACATTTTTCTCATTGGAGGACCCCTCCAAAGTGTTCCCAGTGGCCTGTGGCGCCCTGGCCAGGGTTCGGACCGGTCCAAAATCGATTTTTTGAAAATTTTCCAAGTTTGGTATCAAATGAAAACTCCTGGTGAGGCGAACATTTTTGTCGTTGAGGGACCCCACCAAAGTCGACCCAGTGGCGCCGCAACCCAATCAACATCGGCAACCTCTCAGGAAATTGCGTTAAACACACAGTTGCGTTCTCAAATTCGAATAAAAGATCCTGCAATTGAGATTTGTATGCCCCCACGCGGCACCGCTACCCCCCCCCCCCCAAATATCGGCAGCCATTCAGAAAATTGCGTTAAATACACGCTTTTGCGGGCTCATATCTGCATAAACAGTGCTAATAAAAAAGTATGTTATATATTTATGTAATTTTCTATCCTAGTTATCCCACGCGGCGCCTATACCCCCCCCCCCCCCCACATCGACAACCGCTCAGCAAATTGCGTTAAACAAACATTTGCGTTCTCAAATTCGAATAAAAGAGCCTGCAATTTAGGTTTCTACGTCCCCACGCGGCGCCGCGACCCCCCCCCCCCCACATCTTCAGCCATTCAGTAATTTGCGTTGAACACTCGCGTTTTAATTGCTCAATTTTGCATAATATACGTATATATTTGTGCTAATACAAGCGGCTGCTATTTTGATTTCTATCCTACCTCACGCGGCGCCGCTTCCCCCCACTCCTTTACACATATCTCCTAAGTGACAGGCCTTTCTTTAATCATTGCTCTACAGCGGAAAAATGCAAAAACTAGAGTACCAAAAATGCCCTAAACGGGCATGGGTTCGGGTAGAATAGGGAAAGAAGGCTGAAGCGGAAAATGCCAACAGATTAGTGCAGATTGATGTCTAGCCAGCGCCTAAAATGATTGAAACCAGCTTCTTGGTGCAGAATAGGGAATCTAATCAGCGCGTAAAATGATTGAAACCAGCTGTTTGGTGCAGAATAGGGAATCTGGCCAGCGCTTAAAATGATTGAAACCAGCTTTTTGGTGCAGAATAGGGAATCTAGTCAGCGCCTAAAATGATTGAAACCAGCGTCTGGGGTAGAATAGGCGTCTCTCTCCATCCACCCTATTCGCGTGAAGTGCTCAGATACTCAATCACAATGGCATGAGTATAATGTGTACATTGGTATGAGATGGCTTACGAGATAAATTATCAGCCGAGATAATAAAATAATCATTATTCAAGACCACATAGCTCATTCCGCAAAAAGAGCTGAACTAAACAATGTGACGGTGCAATGCAATGTAGTCTTCGGTGTACTGAATGCAATGGATATGAACAATCGTTATGCCAAACAGAATCAATCAACCGCGTCCTTAAAATAATGCGCCTAAACACAATATATGCTGTATGTATATCAATTCTCCACCACGACAGCGTAGTACACGTGTACGTTCATAGATTGCAACATGATAAATTTTGTTCAACCTCAATTGCTCACATCTTCAGTACATACTAAGGTTAGCATAATGCGTATTTCATGCATTCAGCTGTACGCAGATGTGTGAAGGACTGTTGATTCCTGACATTGTTCGTGACAACGCATCATCCCTTCACCTAAAGCAAACTGATTTTTTCATACTCCACGAGGAACTGCTGATGCACACTAACACGCTCACCACACACACACCACACACACACACACACACACACACACACTCACACGTAAATACAAGCAAATGTCAAGTGCTTATTTGCTGAGTTCATTCCACGAGAATTCTTCGAGTTCACGCGAATAGGGTGGATGGAGAGAGGCGCCTATTCTACCCCAGACGCTGGTTTCAATCATTTTAGGCGCTGACTAGATTCCCTATTGTGCACCAAAAAGCTGGTTTCAATCATTTTAAGCGCTGGCCAGATTCCCTATTCTGCACCAAACAGCTGGTTTCAATCATTTTACGCGCTGATTAGATTTCCTATTCTGCACCAAACAGCTGGTTTCAATCATTTTACGCGCTGATTAGATTCCCTATTCTGCACCAAGAAGCTGGTTTCAATCATTTTAGGCGCTGGCTAGACATCAATCTGCACTAATCTATTGGCATGTTTCCGCTTCAGCCTTCTTTCCCTATTCTACCCGGAACCCATGCCCGTTTAGGGCATTTTTGGTATATACTAGTAATTGTGCACTGTGATCACATATACGGATCGCCTTGTTGTGCCCGACTGACCTGATTATGGGACTCATCAGGGTTACAATCAGGTTATTTTTCTTTGAAATTGACCACCCGTTTTTAATAAAAAATGTCGTTTCGCCCTCTGGCGATCAACTCCGGCTATATGTGATGTTGAATTACATGTATAAACTTTACAAAGAATTATTGCCCACATGAAAAACAGTAACTGTCCCCGAACACCAAAAGTTTGGTACCATAAGGGGCATCCTCTGGAGTTTGCGGGGGAGGCCGGTTATGGAAAGGCCCTCGCTATAATACTTTACTTAAGCCCAGGTCTAAATAGGCGGTGAAAATGAAAAATAGCAATATATCCGGTGCTTCTTCATGGATTAGATGTCTGATTTTGTTGTCTTATTTCAGTCGGCACTCATGAGGCGACCGGACATCGCGTTGCCGTCAAAATTATGAATCGTAACAAGATTCGTAGTCTGGATGTTGTCAGCAAAATTCGACGGGAAATTCAAAATCTTCGCCTATTTAATCATCCGCATATTATCCGTCTGTAAGTTGTCAGTTGCCTTTCAAGCTTTCTTCTCTGTGATTTTCTCATAATGTGCCTGTTAATTGTTTCATAATTGTTAATTCAAAATAAACTTGTTATTGTTGTTTTGTAGCAATTTTGAATACGTGAGGAAAGCCATCGTTTTGACTTTTGAATGTTGTACAAGTTCTCACTATATATATATTATACAACTGTAAATGTACGTAATTTTGTACGAAAGCTACCAAATTTTTTTCCAGAAAAATGTTTTGTCCAAGTTCACAACTCTGTTAAAGCAATTGCAAAACATTCCACAGCAAAATATGTTTGATATGTTGGGCGACTATTACGTGTTGTATGTATGCAGGTACATACAACATCGTACATCTAAATAGGGCAGAATTATTTGTGTTATTTATTATTTGTACGTATACCTACCTATATGTTGCTTTGGTCCAGTTTTTTTTCTATCTCTCTTCGACTTTTTTCAGATACCAAGTGATCAGTACACCGACAGATATTTTTATGATTATGGAGTATGTGTCCGGAGGGGAATTGTTTGACTATATTGTTAAACATGGAAAGGTGTGTTTGTCATTGCTTCCTTTAATTTACTTTATGGAATCTAACAGAAACAGTTACAATACGAACGTATTTTACTCAAAACTGTGTATACAGGTTACAGTTAATTTCATGGAAAGCGTTCTATATATATACATATATATATATATATATATATATATATATATATATATATATATATATATATATATATATATATATATATATATATATATATATATATATACAGCTAGCTGGCGAAAATCGCAGTTTGGCGACATGTTGCCGTCGCGTTGCGCTTTTTGCTTTTTAAGGCGAATTGGGTCGACAGGCTTCGTCAAAATGAAATGAATTATTGCGAAATGAAATCAATATCTCAAATATTGAGTTGGGATGCGGAAAAGGTCAAGAAAACGTGTTTGAAGTATTGGAAGTATTAATTAGGTCCGATTGTCATTTGTAATACATCAGTAGTTATTATTTCAGCTAAAGGAAACTGAAGCTCGTCGATTTTTCCAGCAAATTATTTCCGGGGTCGACTACTGCCACCGTCATTCGGTGGTGCATCGAGATCTGAAACCCGAAAATCTTCTACTGGACGAAAGGCTTAATGTCAAGATTGCCGATTTTGGTAAGACGAATTATTAGGGGGAGCGCGATATTAATAGGGAAAATTTGACGGAATGTGTAAAATCTGGACATTATTTGGCCTGTGGCCAGCGAAGGAGTGGACCGATCGGGCTCAAACTTTTTGTGTGGAGGGGTACATGCTGTGAAAATTTCAGCCGGAACGGCCGGGTAGATCTTGAGATATGAAAATTGGCCCCCCGCGCAGGTCGCGTTTCTCCTCTTTTTTTCCCAGGGGTGCAGGTCGGAAGACCCTTCAGAGCCTGCTATTTTAGGTTTTATTTGTACAAAAAGTTCCTCAATTCCGGGGAAATTACTTTCCGCGTTTCCCGGCCCCCCCCCGGGGTGGGGGGGGTAGACCCCCCAAGTGGCCCCCGAAAAAAACAAAGTCTGACCAAAAATTCTTGGAACCGAACTGTGAGCGCTTGTCCTGAGTTAACCTTTGAAGTTAGTCTATATAAAGTATATATTTTTAGAAACCTCAGGAGGAGGAGAATCCGGTAAAACCATCATATCCGGTCTATATCCGGTTACCGGATGCCAAATCGAAAAAATGCTTCAGATTCGGAAAGAGATTGCTAATTAATTCATACTCTAGCATATTGGTCCTTGGCCCAAGACATCTCCGAAAATCCGGTCACATCCGGTCCATGTCCGGTAACCAGATGTCTAGGTCGCAAAACCTGCACAGCAGGATGGATAGGTCGTACAGTTTCGCTGATTGAATTTTTGGATTCAGCGGGTCGAAATTAGTCTATATACAAAGTTTTGTCCAATTTGGACCAAAATTGCGTGATTTATTTTCGTATCCGGTGCGAAAAAACCGGAAAAATCTGGTTTTCCGGTCTGGTGCTCTGAATCGCGCATAAAAAGTGTTAGTTTTTGGCACAATGAATATTTGGGAGGCTAATTTCATTTTACCCGTGTCAAAGTAATCGAATATCCGGTCGATTTCCGGTTCTGAGCTTTGAAGTTTGAGATTTCATAGGCTGGTCCGGAAGTAAAATTATTTCATTGAAATGATATTTCGTCTATCCCTAACAAACATCAGCCTCAAATCACTTCAATCTGCTGTAATTTTTGAATGATTGCGTTTTAAAAGTGGGCTGATTTTGCTTGTTTTGTCTAATTGTTGAACCGGACATGAGATATCCTATACCTGGGCTTATTCTAGGGAATTTTTCTTGGGAGGCCCTCGGGGGCGAGTCATTCTTGAGGGGGCGAACATATTTCAAAATTTTTCTACGTGCTAAAAATAGCGCTATTTTTATAGTAATCGCCAAAAAAGTTCGTTTTTAGTGCAAAAATAGTGCTTAAATAGGCAAAAATCGACTAAAATTCTCCGGCGAAGCCGGAAAAATTTTGAAAATTTGGCCTTCTGAGCGATTTTTTCAGGGCAACAGTTGGTACCAAAAGGCGCACTCAAATATTGAGGAGAGGGGAGATTTTGGGGGGGGGGGAACGATTGGGGGGGGGGGGTTATGGGGGGGACCCCCCAATAGAAAAAGCCCAGTATACGCTTAGCTTTGTCGCATGCCATGTAAGTTATTTTTGAACTATTTTTAAAACTCCATCATTCAAAAGTTACAGTTATGAAGTAAATTGAGGCTGATGTTTGTTAGGGATAGACGAAATATCATTTCAATGAAATAATTTGACTTCCGGAGCAACCGGATACTGAGATAATAGCCCATGAAATCTCAAATTTCAAAGCTCAGAACCGGAAATTGACCGAATATTCGATTACTTTGACACCGTTAAAATGAAATTAACCTCCCAAATATTCATTGTGCCAAAAACTAACAGTTTTAATCCGCGATTCCGAGCACCAGACCGGAAAAACCGATTTTTCCGGGTTTTTTTTGCACCGGATACGATCATAAATCACGCAATTTTGGTTCAAATTGGACAAAACTTCGTATATAGACTAATTTCGACCCGCTGAATCCAATATTCAATCAGCGAAACTGTACGACCTATCCATCTTGCTGTGCAGGTTTTGCGACCTAGACATCCGGTTACCGGACATGGACCGGATGTGACCGGATTTTCGGAGATGACTTGGGCCAAGGACCAATATGCTAGAGTATGAATTAATTAGCATTTTCTTTCCGAATCTGAAGCATTTTTCCGATTGGGCATCCGGTAACCGGATATAGACCGGATATGATGGTTTTACCGGATTCTCCTCCTCCTGAGGCTTCTAAAAATATATACTTTATATAGACTAACTTCAAAGGTTAACTCAGGACAAGCGCTCACAATTCGGTTCCAAGAATTTTTGGTGACTAGTCCGAAAATAATTGCACTTCGAAATAGATCGCTGCGAGCGAAGCTGGGCTCTCACATGGCTCGTGTGGCATGACCCAAGGGTGGAGGTCTCCATTTCTGGCATTTTTTTAGTGGGGGGGGGGTGGGGGGGGCCCCCACTTTTCGGGTCCCCCCTCCACTTTTCGGAGCCCCCCCCCCACTTTTCGGCAAGCCCCCACCCACTTTTTTGGGGGTCGCCCAAAAGTGTCAAAAAATTAGGTTTTTGAGGTCAAATTTTCAAAAATTTTCTCAATTTTTAGCTAATTTATGGACTTATAAGCTCATTTTAAGCTTAAAAACAGCGATTTTTTGCGTTTTTACCTTAAAAATGCTAATTTTTCGCTAAAAATTTCGGTATATTTTACCTTTGGGTCGCCCCCCCACTTTTCGGAAGCCCCCCCCCCCCCCCCCCCCCCCCCCCCCCCCCCCGGGGGGGGGGGGGGCGAAGCCCCCCCCCCCCCACTTTCAAAACCCTTAAAAAATGCCAGCATTTGAGAGTTGGGTGTTGGTCGGTCATCTGTGGCGCCCTGGCCAGGGGTCAGTAGTTAACGTGTAAAAGGGGGGGGTCTGGGCCTACGGAGTAGGCATCCCTATACATAAGAGCTGCTGGGCTGAGGTTTCGTATTCGAATAGGAACCCCTATATGGTGAATCTAGATGACCCATTAGTTTTGCTCTAGCACCTATCCGTGGGGCTGGGGGGCACCCTGATGAAGGTGGGCCCCAACCGTGTCGCAAGTCCAACTTTAACCTCTAGTGTAGAAAGATCCGCTGCAGGTAGAGCTTTCATATTTGGCGTGTGGGGACGGCTAGGGGAAAACTACAACATAGGCTATAGTATGTACCGGCCGGACCTCTGTGGCGCCCTGGCCAGGGGTCCGGACCGGGCACCGTGTCCAAAATGGTCAAAAATCGATTTTTCCAAAAGTAGCCAAGTTTGGTATTAAAATATGAAAGCCCTTGGTGAGGCGAATATTTTTCATTGGTGGACCCCTTCAAAGTGGACCCAGCGGCCTGTATATATACTAATTGGTCGAAAATAAGGTTTTCCAAAAGTTGTTATATTTGGTATCAAATGAAATCCCTTGGTGAGGCGAACATTTTTCATTGGAGGACCCCTCCAAAGTGGACCCATGAACAGTGGCTTTCCAGCCTAAGATGGCGCACCGTGTATTAAGTTCTGAAAAGGTTATGAATCGTGGTCTTCCAGCCTAAGATGACGCACCGTGTATAAAGTTCTGAAAAGGCTATTAACAGGCATTTTTCCGCTTCAGCAAATACATTCAGTTAAATTAGAACGTTTTCTTCCAGCCTGTTTACAGTAGCTAGCTTTGCTTACATTGTGTCTGTACATAACTTCTCTGAAATTATATTGATTTTTCTCTGCAGCGGAAAAATAAGCAAAACTAGGGGGGGAAATTAATGCCCTCGACGGGCAACCAACTTGGTAGAATAGGGAAAGACTTGAATGTTAAGTACACGGTGCATGGTTACAACTGAGATTCTGCTGAAGCGGAAAAATGCCGTTTCTCAGCTACTAAAATGACAGAAACCAGCTTTGTGCGCCGAATAGGGAATCTACTCGGCGACTAAAACGAAAGAAACCAGCTTTGTGCGCCGAATAGGGAATCTACTCGGCGACTAAAATGAAAGAAACCAGCTTTGTCGCCGAATAGGGAATTCCCTTCTTCCGGCCTATGTGCGCGAAATTTGAAGCCTATTATGTGTTGCTTTGCTAAATTATGATAGAGAGCTTCAAAATGGCAGAATTACTTCAGAATGCAAAAACAACAGTTTTATCTAGCACTTAAATCAAGGTTTTCACAGGCATAAATACGCTGTCTTCGATGTGCTATCAGAAACATTGAGAGCATATACGATTTGGATATTGTTGCTGATATATGTATATATGTAGTGTATATATATATATTCAATATATACATTGTATATATACCGTGTACTTAACATTCAAGTCTTTCCCTATTCTACCAAGTTGATTGCCCGTCGAGGGCATTTTCCTCCCTAGTTTCAGAAAAGAGAACGACTGACGTTACAACGATTTAAATTACTTCTATGCTGTTTGCCAGATGCATGGTTACAACTGAGATTCTGTTTCTGAAAATGCCGTTTCTCAGCGACTAAAATGGCAGAAACCAGCGTTGTGCGCCGAATAGGGAATCTACTCGGCGACTAAAATGAAAGAAACCAGCTTTGTGCGCCGAATAGGGTATCTACTCGGCGACTAAAATGAAAGAAACCTTATATATATATATATAGGTGTGCTCCGTTCTGATCTTGTCGAGAATTGATACAATCAAACATTATACGTAGGTACGTATATATGTCGCAGGCTACAAGCATTCTCAGTCGGCACGCGTGCTGACTAGAAATTTCAGGCGGCACGCGTGCCGCCTAGCCTTTTAACGTACCCAGCATTATGGACTTCAGTTACAGCGTGTGGCCTGAAATTTTCAGTCGGCACGCGTGCCGCCTAACGCACTTCAGGCTTTTAGCATTCCCACTTGTTTAAATTCAATGTTACAGCGCTAAGACTGATAAATCCAGTCGGCTCGCGTGCCGCCTAAAATGAACTTAGTCTATTAGCATTCCCATTGCTCTCCCTACTCTTTACTTATGTTTTGGGTAGTATTGAAATAGTATTATCAACTATTTTATTATTTGAGCCTACAAATTTTAGTATATATTCAGGAATACAATACTGCCGCCACGGGTACCATCACCGCATCCCCAATCTTCAGCTGAGCTCCTATAGTCGATGAGGTCGACTTGACTTCGAGTTAAAAAGTTTTTAGTAACCATCGGCTTTGATACTCGGGGTCGCTTCCTTTTAATTCTTTTTAGTTGGCATGTGGGACACAACTTTGTGAATATCTCAATCGCAGGTTTTGGGACTAAGAATTGCTGCAAGCGGTGCTTTATCTTATCCCTCCCGCCGTGGCCTAAATCTTCGTGGGCACTTTTGATTTTAGCGAACAGCTCTTCATAGCTTACCAAATATGTGTAGGACTCTTCTTCAGATTTTGGTTTTTTCACCAGCTTGTTACATCCTCTTATTTTGATCACGTCGTAAGTATGCAAAAGGTGATATTCGCTTGAGCTTTTCTTCGACTTTTTCTGCTTCAGAGTGTCCAAGATTTTTATTTTATCTTCGATTTCAGCAGAGGTGAAAGGCTTGCTACCCGGAAATTGGGTATAGTGCTTCGCAAGTTCGTCATAAAACTGTTTTTTGAAGTCTTCATCATTAGCCATACAAATTGGCTCAGTGACAGCTGCAGGTGAGTAGCCAAAATGTAGTGAGTCAAAGTGAGCGATTTGTAAGTAGTGAATGATTAAATAAGCCTTAAACTAATTACTAATTCTACTTTAGAATTTTTTGTAGCAGCACAGTCAGTGAAGGTTCAAATCAAGTAAACTTTAATTCGCCTGAACATTTATAGGCTCAAATAAAAAAATATAGTCAGGGGGGGGAAACACAAATAGGGATTCCTGAATATATACTAAAATTTGTAGGCTCAAATAATAAAATAGTTGATAATACTATTTCAATACTACCCAAAACATAAGTAAAGAGTAGGGAGAGCAATGGGAATGCTAATAGACTAAGTTCATTTTAGGCGGCACGCGAGCCGACTGGATTTATCAGTCTTAGCGCTGTAACATTGAATTTAAACAAGTGGCACGCGTGCCGACTGAAAATTTCAGGCCACACGCTGTAACTGAAGTCCATAATGCTGGGTACGTTAAAAGGCTAGGCGGCACGCGTGCCGCCTGAAATTTCTAGTCAGCACGCGTGCCGACTGAGAATGCTTGTAGCCTGCGACATATACATGTATATTAGAATAAACGAAATGCGATTGATTGCACATGTTTTAGCACAAGGACCGTCGACCACAAATTGTTTAAACTGTCTACTTATTGTTGCTTTCTGTTGGTCCTGGTAGCGGTTGTATGCGTAAAATATTTCACAGATCATGTAGCTCAAAAAGAAATTAACCTAGCGCCACCCCTAGTCACCACGCAGCCTGCCGTGAAATGTCATATTGAGCGCAATGCTTACTAGTGATGTGCGCTGAAACATTTGCCCGCTCCGGAGCTCCGACAGTTTGTGGAGGTTAAAATGTAAAATTTTAATTTAAGCAAAAAATTATTTTTGCAATGAAAAACACGTCTACTCACTGTTTCCTATCGCTTCACATTTTTATGTCCAGAATGATTCCTTTGCTATACACATTTTGTTCTATTTGCTTTCCTGTTTTTTGATGTGAAATGAGTTCAGATTTTGACAGAATTTATGGCTGTTTGATTATGCGTTTTGTTGCGTTTGTATATATAAAAGCCTGTGTTCGTTTACATTCATGGGGGAGCTCGGAGAGCCCCCCATAATATGAGCTATAAAGGCACTTTGCGGATTTGGAAAAGTGCTAATTAGGCATAACTAATTAACGGGAAGGAATTAAGAGCTAATATTTACATTTTTGAAATCTCCAGGCCAAGAGCTTTCGAATGATACCAAACTTGCCCGGAAAAAATGAACTTTGAAAAAATCGACTTTCTCTTACGGGTTTGAAAGTGGGGTTTTTTTTTTTTCTCTGTATTCAGCATGATTTTTTCCATTTTTCTGTTAACTCGATTTTTCAAACGGCCCATAGGAAAAATTTTTCTATACTATTTTTTGATTATCTAGGCAATGGCATTTAGCAAGTTTATGTTTTTTTCCCGAATTTCGATCTGGTTCGATTTTTATAGATGGTCAAAAATGGAAAAAATAGCGTTTTTGGACACCTTCAAGCTGAAAAATTTCTAAGTCCGAAAATTTGAAAATAGTCTAAAAACGGGCAAAAACAGCGTTTTTCGGCCTCGGGGTGGTACCCATATATAGTAAATCGGGGTCGCTGAACACGATGGGCATACTGCCGAAACCGACGGATGTGACCTCTGACCCACAGCGCCCACCCACAGTGGCTCCGGTGTGGCTCAAAAATGAAAGTCTTCAAAAGTGGTCATGTTTGGTATCAAATGAAAGCCCTTGGCGAGGCGATCAACTTTTGTCATTATGCCACACCCGAAAAGTGGCTCCATCGTCCTGTGGGCGGGTGCCCCACCCACAGTGGGTCAGCTGTGGCTCAAAAATGAAAGTCTTCAAAAGTGGTCATGTTTGGTATCAAATGAAAGCCCTTGGCGAGGCGATCAACTTTTGTCATTATGCCACACCCGAAAAGTGGCTCCATCGTCCTGTGGGCGGGTGCCCCACCCACAGTGGGTCAGCTGTGGCTCAAAAATGAAAGTCTTCAAAAGTGGTCATGTTTGGTATCAAATGAAAGCCCTTGGCGAGGCGATCAACTTTTGTCATTATGCCACACCCGAAAAGTGGCTCCATCGTCCTGTGGGCGGGTGCCCCACCCACGGTGGGTCCGGTGTGGGTCAAAAATGAAAGTCTTCAAAAGTGGTCATGTTTGGTATCAAATGAAAGCCCTTGGCAAGGCGATCAACTTTTGTCATTATGCCACACCCGAAAAGTGGCTCCATCGTCCTGTGGGCGGGTGCCCCACCCACAGTGGGTCAGCTGTGGCTCAAAAATGAAAGTCTTCAAAAGTGGTCATGTTTGGTATCAAATGAAAGCCCTTGGCGAGGCGATCAACTTTTGTCATTATGCCACACCCGAAAAGTGGCTCCATCGTCCTGTGGGCGGGTGCCCCACCCACAGTGGGTCAGCTGTGGCTCAAAAATGAAAGTCTTCAAAAGTGGTCATGTTTGGTATCAAATGAAAGCCCTTGCGACGCCGATCAACTTTTGTCATTATGCCACACCCGAAAAGTGGCTCCATCGTCCTGTGGGCGGGTGCCCCACCCACAGTGGGTCAGCTGTGGCTCAAAAATGAAAGTCTTCAAAAGTGGTCATGTTTGGTATCAAATGAAAGCCCTTGGCGAGGCGATCAACTTTTGTCATTATGCCACACCCGAAAAGTGGCTCCATCGTCCTGTGGGCGGGTGCCCCACCCACGGTGGGTACGGTGTGGGTCAAAAATGAAAGTCTTCAAAAGTGGTCATGTTTGGTATCAAATGAAAGCCCTTGGCGAGGCGATCAACTTTTGTCATTATGCCACCCACAAAAAAACCTCAGTGCCCCACCGATCTGTCGGCGGGTGCCCCACCCACAGTGGGTCCGGTGTGGGTCAAAAATGAAAGTCTTCAAAAGTGGTCAAGTTTGGTATCAAATGAAAGCCCTTGGCAAGGCGATCAACTTTTGTCATTATGCCACCCACTAAAAGTGCCCTCACGGACCTGTGGGCGGGTGCCCCACCCACAGTGGATCCGGTGTGAGTCAAAAATGAAAGTCTTCAAAAGTGGTCAAGTTTGGTATCAAATGAAAGCCCTTGGCAAGGCGATCAACTTTTGTCATTATACCACCTCCAAAAAGTGGCCCCACCGATCTGTGGGCGGGTGCCCCACCCACAGTGGGTCCGGTGTGGGTCAAAAATGAAAGTCTTCAAAAGTGGTCAAGTTTGGTATCAAATGAAAGCCCTTGGCAAGGCGATCAACTTTTGTCATTATGCCACCCACAAAAAGTGCCCTCACGGACCTGTGGGCAGGTGCCCCACCCACAGTGGTCCGGTGTGGGTCAAAAATGAAAGTCTTCAAAAGTGGTCAAGTTTGGTATCAAATGAAAGCCCTTGGCGAGGCGATCAACTTTTGTCATTATGCAACACCCGAAAAGTGGCTCCATCGTCCTGTGGGCGGGTGCCCCACCCACGGTGGGTCCGGTGTGGGTCAAAAATGAAAGTCTTCATAAGTGGTCAAGTTTGGTATCAAATGAAAGCCCTTGGCAAGGCGATCAACTTTTGTCATTATAGCACCCACGAAAAGTGGTTCCATCGCTCTGCGGAGAGGGTACATTCGTGTGTTGTCAAGCGTGTAAGTTCAAAAACGCGAAAAATTGTCAACCTCTAAAATGAATGCGGCCAAGATTGTTTCATTATATCTTTAGCTAAAATGAATGTGGCAAAGATTGTTTCATTATATATATAGCTGGAGTGGAGGTAACAATACAAAATCCTTCAGGCTTGCTATATATAAGTTAAAACCCACCCATTATGGATGGTATCACACTCTGATACAATACCAAAAATGAAATAGGACAAGTAGGAAAAATGCTCCTTGCAGTCGCATGAAAAAGTTAATATGAGCTATGATGGCCAACATTTAAGCGTGTCAAGGACAAGACTTAAAATGTTTAATATGAGCCAGCATCTAAATATGTAGAGGACAAGATGTAAACGTCTAACATGAGCCGCTACGTTTCTCTTGGGCTCATATTGACGCAAATGAAATGGCTAATATATTTTGTAGATACAAAGGCTTTCTTCAGATAGTCAAAAGGTTAGGATGGTTTGCATATGCAAGGATGGTAAGGCTGGATGAAATCTCACTAGGTAAGTATATATCGTCTGTGACAGTTCTAATTTTTATTTCCTTATTCAGGTTTATATTGATTGCTTTTGTTAATAATTTATATACATGTACATACGTATAGTGAGATCTGAAGCAGCGTCGTAAAACAAACACATTTTTTGAAGTGAAGTTGAAAAATCTGGCAATTCTGATTTTTGCTAAACGTATACGCCAGTATTAATATTCAGTCTTTGCTGGCTAGGTTTAATAATGTCTGTTTAGAGGACACGTACCACAGGCGTAACCAAAGTGAGCGTCAATATGAGCCCAAGAGAAACGTAGCGGCTCATGTTAGACGTTTACATCTTGTCCTCTACATATTTAGATGCTGGCTCATATTAAACATTTTAAGTCTTGTCCTTGACACGCTTAAATGTTGGCCATCATAGCTCATATTAACTTTTTCATGCGACTGCAAGGAGCATTTTTCCTACTTGTATATATATATATATATATATATATATATATATATATATTTATATATTTAAATTTTTAATTTTATTTTTTTAAATTTTCAATTTTTTCAATCCGCCAAAAAAGTAAAAAAAGTTGCCCAAAACAAACCATCCACCAGCCCGAAAAAACAAAAAAATAAAAAAAAAAAAATACAGGCAATATATAATTACAGTTTTTATTTACTGTTCGTGAGACTACAGAATGAAATCGTAAATAAATTTTTTTTTTTTTATTTTTTATTTTTTTTCGCCCAGTGGAATGTTCCAGAAACACAGAATCCTACAGGCTCCGAAAACAAAAAAATTAAAAATAATATATACGGGCAAATATAAATTAAAATTTTACGCACTTTCGTGAGACTACAGAATGAAATCGTTAAAAGTGTTCAAATATTGCTTCATTATCCAACTTATGAACACAGACATGCTTCTAAGCTTGAAAATGGCTGCTCCGGGTACCCGGAGCTCCGGAGCAGAAGCCCGCTCCGGAGCACCGAAAATCGGAGCTCCGCTCCGGAGCTCCGTCGGAGCGGAGCTCAGGCGCACATCACTAGTGCTTACGTTGGCAGTTCCCAACAGAATAATTACCTGTATATTTCCTCCCGAAAGACGATAAGTTCGCGCGAATAGGGCGGAAGGAGGGAATTCCCTATCAGCAACAATATCCAAATCGTATATGCTCTCAATGTTTCTGATAGCACATTGTTTTGCATTCTGAAGTAATTCTGCCATTTTGAAGCTCTCTATCATAATTTAGCAAAGCAACACATAATAGGCTTCAAATTTCGCGCAAATAGGTCGGAAGAAGGGAATTCCCTATTCGGCGACAAAGCTGGTTTCTTTCATTTTAGTCGCCGAGTAGATTCCCTATTCGGCACACAAAGCTGGTTTCTTTCATTTTAGTCGCCGAGTAGATTCCCTATTCGGCGCACAAAGCTGGTTTCTTTCATTTTAGTCGCCGAGTAGATTCCCTATTCGGCACACAAAGCTGGTTTCTTTCATTTTAGTCGCCGAGTAGATTCCCTATTCGGCGCACAAAGCTGGTTCCTTTCATTTTAGTCGCCGAGTAGATTCCCTATTCGGCACACAAAGCTGGTTTCTTTCATTTTAGTCGCCGAGTAGATTCCCTATTCGGCACACAAAGCTGGTTTCTTTCATTTTAATCGCCGAGTAGTTTCCCTATTCGGCACACAAAGCTGGTTTCTTTCATTTTAGTCGCCGAGTAGATTCCCTATTCGACGCACAAAGCTGGTTTCTTTCATTTTAGTCGCCGAGTAGATTCCCTATTCGGCACACAAAGCTGGTTTCTTTCATTTTAGTCGCCGAGTAGATTCCCTATTCGGCACACAAAGCTGGTTTCTTTCATTTTAGTCGCCGAGTATATTCCCTATTCGGCACACAAAGCTGGTTTCTTTCATTTTAGTCGCCGAGTAGATTCCATATTCGGCACACAAAGCTGGTTTCTTTCATTTTAGTCGCCGAGTAGATTCCCTATTCGGCACACAAAGCTGGTTTCTTTCATTTTAGTCGCCGAGTAGATTCCCTATTCGGCACACAAAGCTGGTTTCTTTCATTTTAGTCGCCGAGTAGATTCCCTATTCGGCGCACAAAGCTGGTTCCTTTCATTTTAGTCGCCGAGTAGATTCCCTATTCGGCACACAAAGCTGGTTTCTTTCATTTTAGTCGCCGAGTAGATTCCCTATTCGGCACACAAAGCTGGTTTCTTTCATTTTAATCGCCGAGTAGTTTCCCTATTCGGCACACAAAGCTGGTTTCTTTCATTTTAGTCGGCGAGTAGATTCCCTATTCGGCACACAAAGCTGGTTTCTTTCATTTTAGTCGCCGAGTAGATTCCCTATTCGGCGCACAAAGCTGGTTTCTTTCATTTTAGTCGCCGAGTAGATTCCCTATTCGGCACACAAAGCTGGTTTCTTTCATTTTAATCGTCGAGTAGATTCCCTATTCGGCACACAAAGCTGGTTTCTTTCATTTTAGTCGCCGAGTAGATTCCCTATTCGGCACACAAAGCTGGTTTCTTTCATTTTAGTCGCCGAGTAGATTCCCTATTCGGCGCACAAAGCTGGTTTCTTTCATTTTAGTCGCCGAGTAGATTCCCTATTCGGCACACAAAGCTGGTTTCTTTCATTTTAATCGCCGAGTAGATTCCCTATTCGGCACACAAAGCTGGTTTCTTTCATTTTAGTCGCCGAGTAGATTCCCTATTCGGCACACAAAGCTGGTTTCTTTCATTTTAGTCGCCGAGTAGATTCCCTATTCGGCGCACAAAGCTGGTTTCTTTCATTTTAGTCGCCGAGTATAGATTCCCTATTCGAAGTACAAACTGGTTTCTTTCATTTTAGTCGCCGAGTAGATTCCCTATTCGGCACACAAAGCTGGTTTCTTTCATTTTAGTCGCCGAGTAGATTCCCTATTCGGCGCACAAAGCTGGTTTCTTTCATTTTAGTCGCCGAGTAGATTCCCTATTCGGCGCTCAAAGCTGGTTTCTGCCATTTTAGTCGCTGAGAAACGGCATTTTTCCGCTTCAGCAGAATCTCAGTTGTAACCATAAACCATGAACCGTGTATTTAACATTCAAGTCTTTCCCTATTCTACCAAGTTGGTTGCCCGTCGAGGGCATTTTCCCATAGTTTCAGAAAAGAGAACGACTGACGTTACAACGATTTAAATTACTTCTATGCTATTTGCTTTTTTGAGCAAAGAAACACTAGACACGGAATACTACACTTTTTATAGGTTTCTTCAGTGAGTCAGCACTGGTTTGTAATCCATGAAATCTGCTCTGAGGATTCAGGCATATTATTTTGTCAGAGAATTTGCTACGCACCGGTGGTCGAGCCTTATATAAATTTTTGACATTTTTTGAGCAAAAATTTCGAAATTTCCAAAGTAAAAAACAGGTTAAAGGGTTACAAATCATTTTGTTTTCTAACCGATTTGAATGAAAACAACCATAGTAATGTTTCTTTACCAAAAATCATTGCAAATTTTGCATTCAGAAAAACGTTTTGAAAATTTTCGATTTGGACTCCCAATTCCTGGGCCCCATTATTAGCTGGGCCAAGGTAACCCTTACCCCGGTGCATCCCTTGTATACGCACGGTATAGTTTTGCAATACTATCTTTTGAAAGCAAAGCAGCCTTAATTTTGGTCCTACTTTTTGTTTAGGCCTTTCCAATATCATGATGGATGGTGAATTTTTGCGAACCTCTTGCGGATCTCCAAACTATGCCGCACCGGAAGTGATTTCCGGAAAGTGAGTTTGTGTTGAGAAATGAGTTGTGAATGAGTGAGCTAATAAATCTTGTCAGATACGGATTAAAGTCATTTTTAGGTAAAAATGCTTTACCATCCCACCGCCCTAAGGCTAGCTACCATACCTGAACGGGAGGTCAAATTTCACTATGGAAGCAAATTTGGGTACCCCTCGTGAGAGCGATTTTTCTTGGGGGTACCTTTGAAAGCGATTTTTACAATTATTTAACAAAGAACAGCGATTTTTTAGCCAAAACACTTTTTTCAGACGGTTTTTAAGCAAAAAACTGATTTTAAGCTAAAAATTCTGGCGAAGCCGGAAAAGTCGTAAAACCTATTTTTTGGGCAATATTCCTACCCCTTGTGGCCATGGGCGTATCCAGGGGAGGGGTTTTGGGGGTTGAAACCCCCTCCTTTTGGGTTGAATTTTATCAACACTCCATTACAAAAAGTGCAATTTTATGTCAAAACCCCCTCCTTTTCAGTGAATTTTAGGTAAAACCCCCTCCTTTTCAAAATCCTAGATACGCCCCTGCTTGTGGCCGATTTTCTTACCCCTTGTGGGAGCAATTTCGCGACCCCTTGTGACGACTTCTCCGAGGGGGGGGGGAATCCCCCCCCCGTTTCCCCTCCTTTCCTTATCCACCTGTGCTGGCTACTCATAAAATAATAAGCTATTAGTAAAAATCAATTTTCTAAATTCAATGTTTCCTCCTGATTGGGACTAATTCTCAACTGGAATTATGTGTTTCTAACTCATTTTCGATCGAATTTAGACATTTTTCCTCTATTCCACTGTATAACCCGGCATATAAATGGTATATAAATATGTACGTATATAAAATGTATATAAATGGTATAACCCATATCCCTTCTCTTTGAGAACATTTTTGGTCATACTTCTTCTAGTTTTGTTGTTTTATTTTGTAACTTCTGTTTGTTTATAGACTGTATGCGGGCCCAGAAGTTGATATCTGGTCCTGCGGGGTGATCCTATACGCCCTTCTGTGTGGAACGCTACCATTTGATGATGAGCATGTCCCTACACTGTTCAGAAAGATTAAGTGTTAGTTTCTATGGTTTCACACAAATGTATTATACATGATTTCATGCAAATATAACATATATTATAGTTTGTAAATTTTTCGGAGTGTTTGTGTGGCTGAGAGGTTTTTGGCCAGGTAATTTGGGTGTTTTTCTCCCTTCTATTAAACTGATTTTATAATTACAATAAAGCATATTATTATTAAAAATAGCTCAGCAAAAATAGCCTTTTAGGCTTTTTCAAAAAAGGCTTTTCCCCAGCCTGATGAGGTCGGAGCCTCCCAGACTTCCCCCTCTATGTACGAGAAGACCTGAGGCTTTATCCCTCTCTAAAAGCAAGACCAGGGAGATTGGTACCCGCCAGGCCCGTACCCACCCAAAAGGGGGGTCTAGACCCCTTGAACCCCCCCCCCCTGGGTGCGGCCTTGGTACCCGCGTACCTCGGGAGGCAACTAAAAAACGATGGTCATAACCAACAGGTCCTTCAAAAGTTTCCTCCAATCGCTTTATATAAATTTTAATTAAATTTAGTAAATGTCCAAGTGCCCTTCTTTCCCCTCTCACTTTTTTGCTTTTCCAATTTAGTGGCATTTGGTTTAGATTACGAGGATATCTTTTTGGCAACTTCTTTCAATGTTTCTAGCCAGCTCTTTTTAGCTGGTGGTGTGCAGTGCACCTCTCCCTTATTATGTAGGGGCGCGATAGCGCCCCTACATAATATGGGTGTAAAGGCGTCTGCGCGGCCCCCTGGAGACCGTGTTGGCCTGGTGCCAGCTAATTAGAGGTTCGGGAGGGGTAAAAATGTTACCATCGTAAAGTACTCGAGTAGTACTACAAGTATCACCATACTTTTGGTTCGAATTCGAAACTTCAAATTTTTGCACTTGGCAACAGTTAGTTTGCGTTTGCTTTTTTTCTAGGTGAATAACGCTTTTCGGAAGTGCATTTTCTAGCGAAGTGTTGGAACGTTGTGGGCATTTTGGTCCAATACTACTGTTATATGTTGGTAGACAGTATCCCCCCCATGCTACCTTTTTTGGTCATTTTGGCACCTGGCCAATTTTGGCTCTGTGCCAAGGAAATAAAGTCGAACTTTCGCTATTTTGGCACTTCGGTTGTGGTGGACTTTTTTTCTCAGGCTAGCAGCTAGATCGGTTTGGTTTATTTTATTTGAATATTTCGGCCAATGCACACAAAGTAACAAGGGGGATTTTTTAATTTCGCTCTGTAGCTTTCAGGAGATAGGCCCAAACTTTGCATTTTTTCACCTGTTTTGGCGAAAAGTTTTGGCGATCAACTTTTGTCATTATGCCACCCACAAAAAGTGGCCCCACCGACCGGTGGGTGGGTGCCCCACCCACTGGGTCGGGTGTGGTTCAAAAATGAAAGTCTACAAAAGTGGTCAAGTTTGGTATCAAATGAAAGCCCTCGGCGAGGCGATCAACTTTTGTCATTATGCCACCCACAAAAAGTGGCCCCACCGACCTGTGGGTGGGTGCCCCACCTCCAGTGGGTCCGGTGTGGGTCAAAAATGAAAGTCTTCAAAGGTGGTCATGTTTGGTATCAAATGAAAGCCCTTGACGAGGCGATCATCTTTTGTCATTATGCCACCCACAAAAAGTGGCCCCACCGACCTGTGGGTGGGTGCCCCACCCCCAGTGGGTCCGGTGTGGGTCAAAAATGAAAGTCTTCAAAAGTGGTCATATTTGGTATCAAATGAAAGCCCTTGGCGAAGCGATCAACTTTTGTCATTATGCCACCCACAAAAAGTGGCCCCACCGACCTGTGGGTGGGTGCCCCACCCCCAGTGGGTCCGGTGTGGGTCAAAAATGAAAGTCTTCAAAAGTGGTCATGTTTGGTATCAAATGAAAGCCCTTGGCGAAGCGATCAACTTTTGTCATCATGCCACCCACAAAAAGTGGCCCCACCGACCTGTGGGTGGGTGCCCCACCCCCAGTGGGTCCGGTGTGGGTCAAAAATTAAAGTCTTCAAAAGTGGTCATGTTTGGTATCAAATGAAAGCCCTTGGCGAAGCGATCAACTTTTGTCATCATGCCACCCACAAAAAGTGGCCCCACCGACCTGTGGGTGGGTGCCCCACCCCCAGTGGGTCCGGTGTGGGTCAAAATGAAAGTCTTCAAAACTGGTCAAGTTTGGTATCAAATGAAAGCCCTTGGCGAGACGAACAACTTTTGTCATTGCACCATCCACGAAAAGTGGCGATTTTTAAATTTCGCTCTGTAGCTTTCAGGAGACAGGCCCAAACTTTGCATTTTTTCACCTGTTTTGGCGAAAAGTTTCTAAGTCCCACTTTTACAAGAAATGGCCTAAAAGTCACTAAAAATGGCGTTTTTCGGCCTCGGGGTGGTCCCCATATACAGTAAATCGGGGTCGCTGAAAACGATGAGCATAGTGCTGAGGTCGGTGGATGTGACCCCTGACCCCCAGGGCCTGCGGGTCGGGTGTCAGGTGGGGGTCAAAAATGAAAGTCTTCAAAGGCGGTCATGTTTGGTATCAAATGAAAGCCCTTGGCGAGGCGATCAACTTTTGTCATTATGCCACCCACAAAAAGTGGCCCCACCGACCTGTGGGTGGGTGCCCCACCCCCAGTGGGTCCGGTGTGGGTCAAAAATGAAAGTCTTCAAAAGTGGTCATATTTGGTATCAAATGAAAGCCCTTGGCGAAGCGATCAACTTTTGTCATTATGCCACCCACAAAAAGTGGCCCCACCGACCGGTGGGTGGGTGCCCCACCCACTGGGTCGGGTGTGGTTCAAAAATGAAAGTCTACAAAAGTGGTCAAGTTTGGTATCAAATGAAAGCCCTCGGCGAGGCGATCAACTTTTGTCATTATGCCACCCACAAAAAGTGGCCCCACCGACCTGTGGGTGGGTGCCCCACCTCCAGTGGGTCCGGTGTGGGTCAAAAATGAAAGTCTTCAAAGGTGTTCATGTTTGGTATCAAATGAAAGCCCTTGACGAGGCGATCAACTTTTGTCATTATGCCACCCACAAAAAGTGGCCCCACCGACCTGTGGGTGGGTCCCCCACCCCCAGCGGGTCTGGTGTGGGTCAAAAATGAAAGTCTTCAAAAGTGTTCATATTTGGTATCAAATGAAAGCCCTTGACGAAGCTATCAACTTTTGTCATTATGCCACCCACAAAAAATGGCTCCACCGACCTGTGGGTCGGTTCCCCACCCCCAGTGGGTCCGTTGTGGGTCAAAAATGAAAGTCTTCAAAAGTGGTCCTGTTTGGTATCAAATGAAAGCCATTGGCGAGGCGATCAACTTTTGTCATTATGCCACCCACAAAAAGTGGCCCCACCGACCTGTGGGTGGGTGCCCCACCCCCAGTGGGTCCGGTGTGGGTCAAAAATTAAAGTCTTCAAAAGTGGTCATGTTTGGTATCAAATGAAAGCCCTTGGCGAAGCGATCAACTTTTGTCATCATGCCACCCACAAAAAGTGGCCCCACCGACCTGTGGGTGGGTGCCCCACCCCCAGTGGGTCCGGTGTGGGTCAAAATGAAAGTCTTCAAAACTGGTCAAGTTTGGTATCAAATGAAAGCCCTTGGCGAGACGAACAACTTTTGTCATTGCACCATCCACGAAAAGTGGCGATTTTTAAATTTCGCTCTGTAGCTTTCAGGAGACAGGCCCAAACTTTGCATTTTTTCACCTGTTTTGGCGAAAAGTTTCTAAGTCCCACTTTTACAAGAAATGGCCTAAAAGTCACTAAAAATGGCGTTTTTCGGCCTCGGGGTGGTCCCCATATACAGTAAATCGGGGTCGCTGAAAACGATGAGCATAGTGCTGAGGTCGGTGGATGTGACCCCTGACCCCCAGGGCCTGCGGGTCGGGTGTCAGGTGGGGGTCAAAAATGAAAGTCTTCAAAGGCGGTCATGTTTGGTATCAAATGAAAGCCCTTGGCGAGGCGATCAACTTTTGTCATTATGCCACCCACAAAAAGTGGCCCCACCGACCTGTGGGTGGGTGCCCCACCCCCAGTGGGTCCGGTGTGGGTCAAAAATGAAAGTCTTCAAAAGTGGTCATATTTGGTATCAAATGAAAGCCCTTGGCGAAGCGATCAACTTTTGTCATTATGCCACCCACAAAAAGTGGCCCCACCGACCGGTGGGTGGGTGCCCCACCCACTGGGTCGGGTGTGGTTCAAAAATGAAAGTCTACAAAAGTGGTCAAGTTTGGTATCAAATGAAAGCCCTCGGCGAGGCGATCAACTTTTGTCATTATGCCACCCACAAAAAGTGGCCCCACCGACCTGTGGGTGGGTGCCCCACCTCCAGTGGGTCCGGTGTGGGTCAAAAATGAAAGTCTTCAAAGGTGGTCATGTTTGGTATCAAATGAAAGCCCTTGACGAGGCGATCATCTTTTGTCATTATGCCACCCACAAAAAGTGGCCCCACCGACCTGTGGGTGGGTTCCCCACCCCCAGTGGGTCCGGTGTGGGTCAAAAATGAAAGTCTTCAAAAGTGGTCATGTTTGGTATCAAATGAAAGCCCTTGGCGAAGCGATCAACTTTTGTCATCATGCCACCCACAAAAAGTGGCCCCACCGACCTGTGGGTGGGTGCCCCACCCCAGTGGGTCCGGTGTGGGTCAATAATTAAAGTCTTCAAAAGTGGTCATATTTGGGATCAAATGAAAGCCCTTGGCGAAGCGATCAACTTTTGTCATCATGCCACCCACAAAAAGTGGCCCCACCGACCTGTGGGTGGGTGCCCCACCCCCAGTGGGTCCGGTGTGGGTCAAAATGAAAGTCTTCAAAACTGGTCAAGTTTGGTATCAAATGAAAGCCCTTGGCGAGTCGAACAACTTTTGTCATTGCACCATCCACGAAAAGTGGCGATTTTTAAATTTCGCTCTGTAGCTTTCAGGAGACAGGCCCAAACTTTGCATTTTTTCACCTGTTTTGGCGAAAAGTTTCTAAGTCCCACTTTTACAAGAAATGGCCTAAAAGTCACTAAAAATGGCGTTTTTCGGCCTCGGGGTGGTCCCCATATACAGTAAATCGGGGTCGCTGAAAACGATGAGCATAGTGCTGAGGTCGGTGGATGTGACCCCTGACCCCCAGGGCCTGCGGGTCGGGTGTCCGGTGGGGGTCAAAAATGAAAGTCTTCAAAGGCGGTCATGTTTGGTATCAAATGAAAGCCCTTGGCGAGGCGATCAACTTTTGTCATTATGCCACCCACAAAAAGTGGCCCCACCGACCTGTGGGTGGGTGCCCCACCCCCAGTGGGTCCGGTGTGGGTCAAAAATGAAAGTCTTCAAAAGTGGTCATATTTGGTATCAAATGAAAGCCCTTGGCGAAGCGATCAACTTTTGTCATTATGCCACCCACAAAAAGTGGCCCCACCGACCGGTGGGTGGGTGCCCCACCCACTGGGTCGGGTGTGGTTCAAAAATGAAAGTCTACAAAAGTGGTCAAGTTTGGTATCAAATGAAAGCCCTCGGCGAGGCGATCAACTTTTGTCATTATGCCACCCACAAAAAGTGGCCCCACCGACCTGTGGGTGGGTGCCCCACCTCCAGTGGGTCCGGTGTGGGTCAAAAATGAAAGTCTTCAAAGGTGGTCATGTTTGGTATCAAATGAAAGCCCTTGACGAGGCGATCATCTTTTGTCATTATGCCACCCACAAAAAAGTGGCCCCACCGACCTGTGGGTGGGTGCCCCACCCCCAGTGGGTCCGGTGTGGGTCAAAAATGAAAGTCTTCAAAAGTGGTCATATTTGGTATCAAATGAAAGCCCTTGGCGAAGCGATCAACTTTTGTCATTATGCCACCCACAAAAAGTGGCCCCACCGACCTGTGGGTGGGTGCCCCACCCCCAGTGGGTCCGGTGTGGGTCAAAAATGAAAGTCTTCAAAAGTGGTCATGTTTGGTATCAAATGAAAGCCCTTGGCGAAGCGATCAACTTTTGTCATCATGCCACCCACAAAAAGTGGCCCCACCGACCTGTGGGTGGGTGCCCCACCCCCAGTGGGTCCGGTGTGGGTCAAAAATTAAAGTCTTCAAAAGTGGTCATGTTTGGTATCAAATGAAAGCCCTTGGCGAAGCGATCAACTTTTGTCATCATGCCACCCACAAAAAGTGGCCCCACCGACCTGTGGGTGGGTGCCCCACCCCCAGTGGGTCCGGTGTGGGTCAAAATGAAAGTCTTCAAAACTGGTCAAGTTTGGTATCAAATGAAAGCCCTTGGCGAGACGAACAACTTTTGTCATTGCACCATCCACGAAAAGTGGCGATTTTTAAATTTCGCTCTGTAGCTTTCAGGAGACAGGCCCAAACTTTGCATTTTTTCACCTGTTTTGGCGAAAAGTTTCTAAGTCCCACTTTTACAAGAAATGGCCTAAAAGTCACTAAAAATGGCGTTTTTCGGCCTCGGGGTGGTCCCCATATACAGTAAATCGGGGTCGCTGAAAACGATGAGCATAGTGCTGAGGTCGGTGGATGTGACCCCTGACCCCCAGGGCCTGCGGGTCGGGTGTCAGGTGGGGGTCAAAAATGAAAGTCTTCAAAGGCGGTCATGTTTGGTATCAAATGAAAGCCCTTGGCGAGGCGATCAACTTTTGTCATTATGCCACCCACAAAAAGTGGCCCCACCGACCTGTGGGTGGGTGCCCCACCCCCAGTGGGTCCGGTGTGGGTCAAAAATGAAAGTCTTCAAAAGTGGTCAAGTTTGGTATCAAATGAAAGCCCGCTGGCCCCCCCCACTTTTCGGTTCCCCCCTCCACTTTTCGGAGCCCCCCCCCCACTTTCGCCCCCCCCCCCACTTTTCGGCAAGCCCCCACCCACTTTTTTGGGGGTCGTCCAAAAGTGTCAAAAAATTAGGTTTTTGAGGTCAAATTTTCAAAAATTTTCTCAGTTTTTAGCTAATTTATGGACTTATAAGCTCATTTTAAGCTTAAAAACAGCGATTTTTTGCGTTTTTACCTTAAAAATGCTAATTTTTCGCTAAAAATTTCGGTATATTTTACATTTGGCTCGCCCCCCCCCACTTTTCGGAAGCCCCCCCCACTTCCCCCTCCCTAGGGGGGGGGCGAAGCCCCCCCCCACTTTCAAAACCCTAAAAAAATGCCAGAAAAGTGGTCATATTTGGTATCAAATGAAAGCCCTTGGCGAAGCGATCAACTTTTGTCATTATGCCACCCACAAAAAGTGGCCCCACCGACCTGTGGGTGGGTGCCCCACCCACTGGGTCGGGTGTGGTTCAAAAATGAAAGTCTACAAAAGTGGTCAAGTTTGGTATCAAATGAAAGCCCTCGGCGAGGCGATCAACTTTTGTCATTATGCCACCCACAAAAAGTGGCCCCACCGACCTGTGGGTGGGTGCCCCACCTCCAGTGGGTCCGGTGTGGGTCAAAAATTAAAGTCTTCAAAGGTGGGGGCCTGAAAAGTGGGAGGGGGAACCGAAAAGTGGGGGGGGCCAGTGGGCTTTCATTTGATACCAAACTTGACCACTTTTGAAGACTTTCATTTTTGACCCACACCGGACCCACTGGGGGTGGGGCACCCACCCAATAGGTCGGTGGGGCCACTTTTTGTGGGTATAGCGGTACGACAAAAGTTGATCGCCTCGCCAAGGGCTTTCATTTGATACCAAACATGACCGCCTTTGAAGACTTTCATTTTTGACCCCCACCTGACACCCGACCCGCAGGCCCTGGGGATCAGGGGTCACATCCACCCCTAGACCTCAGCACTATGCTCATCGTTTTCAGCGACCCCGATTTACTGTATATGGGGACCACCCCGGCCGAAAAACGCCATTTTTAGTGACTTTAGGCCATTTCTGTAAAAAGTGGACTTAGGAAACTTTTCGCCAAAATAGGTGAAAAAATGCAAAGTTTGGGCCTGTCTCCTGAAAGCTACAGAGCGAAATTTAAAATCGCCACTTTTCGTGGATGGTGCAATGACAAAAGTTGTTCGTCTCTTGCCAAGGGCTTTCCCGATACCAAACTTGACCAGTTTTGAAGACTTTCATTTTTGACCCACAACTGACCCACTGGGGGTGGGGCACCCACCCACAGGTCGGTGGGGCCACTTTTTGTGGGTGGCATGATGACAAAAGTTGATCGCTTCGCTACAAGGGCTTTCATTTGATACCAAACATGACCACTTTTAAAGACTTTAATTTTTGACCCACACCGGACCCACTGGGGGTGGGTCACCCACCCACAGGTCGGTGGGGCCACTTTTTGTGGGTGGCATGATGACAAAAGTTGATCGCTTCGCCAAGGGTAGCTTTCATTTGATACCAAACATGACCACTTTTGAAGACTTTCATTTTTGACCCACACCGGACCGACGGCTGGGGGTGGGCACCCACCCACAGGTCGGTGGGGCCACTGTTTGTGGGTGGCACAATGACAAAAGTTGATCGCTTCGCCAAGGGCTTTCATTTGATACCAAATATGACCACTTTTGAAGACTTTCACTTTTGACCCACACCGGACCCACTGGGGGTGGGGCACCCACCCACAGGTCGGTGGGGCCACTTTTTGTGGGTGACATAATGACAAAAGTTGATCGCCTCGTCAAGGGCTTTCATTTGATACCAAACATGACCACCTTTGAAGACTTTAATTTTTGACCCACACCGAACCCACTGGGGGTGGGGCACCCACCCACAGGTCGGTGGGGCCACTTTTTGTGGGTGGCATACTGACAAAAGTTGATCGCTTCGTCAAGGGCTTTCATTTGATACCAAACTTGACCACTTTTGTAGACTTTCATTTTTGAACCACACCCGACCCAGTGGGTGGGGTAACGACCCACCGGTCGGTGGGGCCACTTTTTGTGGGTGGCATAATGACAAAGTTGATCGCTTCGCCGGGCGCTTTCATTTGATACCAAATATGACCACTTTGAAGACTTTCATTTTTGACCCACACCGGACCCACTGGGGTGGGGTACCCACCCACAGGTCGGTGGGGCCACTTTTTGTGGGTGGCATAATGACAAAAGTTGATCGTTTCGCCAAGGGCTTTCATTTGATACCAAACATGACCGCCTTTGAAGACTTTCATTTTTGACCCCCACCTGACACCCTCGACCCGCAGGCCCTGGG
>JASAND010010846.1:0-10074 GCA_030248195.1 Trissonchulus latispiculum | reverse complement strand
CTATATCTCAAAACCAGTAATATAATTTACCTCCCACATTTGGGAATTGGAGAAATCTTCATTTTATGTGGTTTTATGCATCTATGCGCATCTTTTATAGCAAGCACATACCAAAACAAAACGAGACGACATTGCTGTAGTCCGATTACAATGTAATTCCACTTGGAGGAGGAATACATGGAAACGTAATCCAGGAACGCCTCTACATTGCTGGCTATTTATAGTTTACTCATAAAGCTATTCGGCTGCCTGTTCAAACTTTGTTGGGAGCCTATTGTAACGATGCTGTTCACGTGGAAACTTCCTGAGTGCTAAAGAACATGCCTAATGGAATATGCTAATGAGTTTATGCAAATTAGATATATGAGGTATATTTATTATGTATATAAGCTGTTGCGTTGTTGGGATTGTTGTCAGTGTTTCTAGTGAAATCCTTTAAGAACACTGCCCAACCTTTAAGAACCTGCCTTGCTGGAGGTTCCACCGAGTCTTCGTAAGAATTTCACGGCAATTTCACTCTTGTGACCTATCATCGACCACTGCTCGCTTTGATCGGACCCAAGAAGGAAATTCCAAAAGGCAACACCTTCCAGCGATATAGACCTCGATGGGTGGTCAGCGTAGTCAAGGACTGACTAACTTCATCCAATGGTAGTTGATTGTATGCTGAATCGCTGCCCTTTTCGTAGTGCTCTTTGACAATCTTCTGGACGCGGTAGTGGGTATTGACCTACTTGCAAAGCTGGATTCAGGGTTACCTTGTAATCACCAAACAGCCGGATAGTAGAATCTGGCTTGATCACATTGACAGTTGGAGTCAGCCAATCAGAAATGATGACTGGTTCTAGTTGACTATCAGCCACCATTTGATCAAATGTCTTCTCCACCTTGGACTTAATAGTATAAGGCACAGACCTTGGCTTGAACGACATTGGTTGAATTCCGCCCTTCAAGGGCAAGTGAATCGGCAGTACAGTGAATTGATCCTGTAGTATTTGTTCACTGTCGGTTTATGTGAATATGCAAATGAGCACTACTACAATGAAACACCCGAAGCTCATTTGCATATTACTGTTGTTGAGCGCTATATAAACAGCGCATTTGTTGTGAGTTTCGCCAGTTGCTTGTTGTCTCTTTAGTAAAGGTTTGAAGTTGGATAAAGCCTGCTCTAAATCTTACAGTAAGCTAAGACTGTTTGGGCAATTGTCTTTATTTGATTTCAGTTTTGTAGCTTGTAGCGTTCGCTGCCTCTTTAGGTAAGTTTCGCTTTCTCAATTTTCAAATAAAAATTATGACCAGCTTCACAAGGCGAGGACCCACGTAAACTGGTAAACAAAGCCAGGGACATAGCTTAATTTCGGAACTGTGAATATAGGCAGGCAATAAAAACTAATAGAAAATGATATAGCCCAAGACTTTCCATGAGAACGTTGCTAGGTTACCACTGTGAATTTTATGCTCCAATGAGGCTAGAGGTCCTGAGGCTTGAGTTAAACTTAGACTTACAGCTGCAATTCTCACAGCAGGGCTTAAATTAGAATGGTAAATCAATGGAGTTAGTCTCCACACAAGTATGATGACTAAACCTGGAAGCTGAATCCCTTTGCTTACGTCTACGTAATTTTACCGTATCTTATTATAAACTGATCACTGTTTGCCTGTTACATGAATTAAATTCTGATCAAAGTCTGTTAACAAATATGTAGCAGGTAGGTATTGAAACATGTTGTCTGGCAGAAGGATTCTGAGGCTTTCCGAGAAGAAAATCAAAGAGTTTTATAGATTGTTTAATGTGAAAGTATCGGTGAGCGCTTTTCCGAAGACTACTGCTCTGCAAACTCATGTCGAAGATTAGGTCATTTCAGTCCATCAGAAAGCGAAGGAATAGTTGAGTTGACGAAAATCAGAACACGAGTAGAAAACCGAGTAGTATTTTAAGATCCGCAACGCAAAAATTGTTTGCAGGAAGTTGTTCTTTGGTCCGACTTTGATGAAAAATCTGAAACGACAGTGCCAATGGCAACTAGACTGTGGCATGCATAGAAAAGAGAGCCAGTGTTTCGACAAGGAGAGGGTGAAGTCTTTGCTGTTCGCTTTCGAAAAATGTCCAGAAAATTGAATTTTAAGCCTAAGAGTTGTTGCATATTTAGCTGCGGCTTGGCGTCCTTCTTTCAACAGGCTTACCTGCCTCCTATTGATCAGGTTTCGTTGTGTTTCAGAACTGCCGCTAGTCCCACGGCTGCAACGCTTAAGAAGAACTAAATTATCATTACCAAGAGTACATAATATAAGTTTGCCCAGATGCATCAACGTTTGTCGGGATATTTTTTGGCGCACGCGAAAAATGAGCAACTTTTCAAATTTCCTATGTTTAACACATGAAATCTCAAATTTGAGGTAAAATTACTGGACAACCGTAAGACTTATGTCTTTTTAAAAGCTTATTAAAATATACCGTTTGGACAATAAATATGTGTAATAGACTCTGTCAGATCATTGCTGAATTTCTCTGTATTGGAGGGGGTCGTGATCTCCAATAAACTTTTGTTCTGATTGGGGTCGTATGTAGTCGGTTAGGGCTAGACTAGGCTAGACCAGAGATCTGATCAGGATCCAAGACACGAGTCAAGGTCGGCACGCAAAGATGGATCTTTGCTTAGATTGATGCTCCGGCTGTAGTGGTGTGCTGACAACCAGGGCTCAATAGCTGACCTAAAATGGGGTCAAACGGGGTGAGTTCGTTTTAGGCAGGGGAAACTGGGGTTTATAGTCTCAATGGGCGACTGTGGTTCAACTCTAACCTCAATACGGATAGAGTTGGGGATCTCTGAAACGTACGCGAAAGCCGAAGCAGCTAAAAGGATAATTATTTATTATTACAAAATGAGCACCCAGAATTACTAAATTCCAGCAGACAATGGTTCACTGCAGTTACAGATGTACAACCAACAGTATTACAAGATACTGTCTGCCAGAATTGCCTTTAAGTTTGACTTGGCTGGTACTTTCGCAGTTAGGGCTGATTATCCGGTTTCGGGGTCGTTACAGTACTCTCGCTTCAGGTATAACACACTCTAGTGCTGCTGAGGGCTAACTATTAACCGGTATCCTATGTGCTTTAACTCAACTCAACTCTTAGGCTCTTTGCTAGCCTCTACTGTGACTCTGTCCCTTACAGTAACTCTTGGGACCACACACACAAGATATACTAATTAACAACTGTTTATGATCCGAATCGGGTGGGAGCGAGGTTGGCTTTGCTCTGGCGTCTCCGTATAATTGACTGCCCAGAATAACTGAATTTCGAGAAGAGTTCCGTCTCTAGAATGGATAATGACAGTTACAGGCTGGGAGAGTGTCGGTGATTGTCGGAAAGGTCGGATCGGCTTCCTTAGATAATTATCTCAAGATTAAGTTACAAGGCAGTGAATAGAGCGTCAATCGGTTTAGAGGGAGGCTTCAGTGGTAAGAATCAAAACGTAAGCTGTACCACTTTCACTGAACATGATGCTTTTGGACTGAAGGTTAACAAAAGTGATAGGTTTAGGTTTCACGCAAAGTTCCCAAGATGAGACAGGTAGTAGCCGCACGCTCCGCTGATCTGCGTTATTGACGCAACCCAAAGAGGTTCCAAACAAATACCTACTAGACGACTGAACAGGACACGATTGTGAGAGCCGAGATGATACTGACAACTGGATCTGCTTCCGGATCCGCACTGATACTGATACTACTGACCAGAACTGGACTGATCTCTGACTCCACCAACTGATACTCTGCGACAGAACCACTGGATAGACAACTGATTGGTACTGAACTCCAGGCAACCGACAAGGCACGTGTACTGAGATCTGGCGGGCTACCTGAATCAAATGGGTTAAAACCCATTAGAAACAGAGGTGGTGGGGATTAAAACCCCAGCAACTATTGTCCGGACCAATTGGCTTTCACGTGCGGGTTCAAGACCCGAATTATTGTGTATTGCGTAACGTGTAATGCGTTATTTTGTGCTTTTAGGTTGGAAACAGACGAAAACTGACGTTTTTGAGGATCAAACGAACGACGAGGACCAAGCTTAGGGCCGTTCCGGCCTACTTGGCTGGGTATGCAAATGAGGCTCTGGCCGAGCCTCTCATGGGCATAGAGTCACGTGTGCACTACTCAGTATTTACTACAGACCTAAGCTGCGGCTAAACTGACCTAATCTAACTACTACGTATTACCCAGTATATGAAGTGTAACCTATTTGCTACAATTGACGAGTAATACTTAATTAAGGCCCAAATCTGGCCACTGAACAGGATAATGTTAAATACTACCGATTGTTACTGACTATTACTTACTACAGACTACCTGATACTAACTGAGGTCTATTTCATGCCCTATAGACCTAACCTGACTTAATAATGACTATTATAACCCTAACCTGGGTTGGTAACCTACTATTTTGGTTCCTAAATAATATTACCGCAATTATGCAAATGAGGTTACCACCATTCTTAACCTGGGCCTAGAAATCTAAACGGACAATAGTGGATTGCCCCTTCCTTGCAGAGGGCCCGCACCCTGAATCGGGTGACTTACGCAGGCTTCTGGGGGTCAATCTATAACCGGACGGCACATACTAATAACGACTAACAATTACTAACAATCCTAACTAATATCACGATACTAACCGTGATAACTAGTACTAACTACAATTACTAGTGCTAACTATAACTACTAAACTGACTAGTATAGAACTAAACTTTTTATGCCTAACCTAACCTAACTGTTTATGATGTATGTTCTGATTATTATACCTAACTACTGCATAGTATTATTGCCTAACCAGTTGTTTCCCTATGGACTACACTCAAGACCTCCGCGAGGGGTTTACATGAGCAGTCCCATTCATACAGTTATTAACACACAGCAGACGTAATCTCATTCATACAGATTCACACATACTACTTTCACACGCTCATCTAGACAGTAGACACACGCACACAATCGTACCTACACTATTTCACACACATTGTTTCAGTCACACATTCACAGTTATTCACACAATTATTCAGACACAGTTATGCAACATTCACACCTCACGCATACTTGACTTCTCTCACAACCTCAACTGGAGGAGTTTACGTGAGGAGCCGCATTCATACAACACAGTACAATTACAGCCCTAACAGTACTAAAATGGGGCTAATTCCCAAGATACTAACCTAACTAATTCTTAATAATAGCTACGAATGCGTGGAAGTGCGTTATATTTCGGGAATGGCCCAGAAATGGCCATTCCCACGTGATCACCCGTGTATATTTTCTTTGTATTTGTGTGCGCAAAAGCCAACGGGGACAATAATAGCTGTTCAAACAATTACTACAAAATATGCTAAGGGCAGCTTTAAGTTAAGGAGGGGAGCAGCGGTATTCCCCAGTTAACGTCTTAATAATTATTAGTTTGAACAGTATTTAAAAGGTTGTGTTTTCTGCTTTTAGAGTGTTTTAGGAAACCTCACGTTTTTATCCGGCAATGATTAAAAACAATACACAGTTACAACAGTGGCTTTTGAGTTGTGATGCAAAACATGGCGGGCAACTCTAGTTGCCGGCTGTGGGGATGAAGGGGGTCCTAACCTGAAAGACCTACTCCCGGGGAGTGGCCTAACTCCCCTTCCTCAAGGTGGGTAGGTGAGGGTCCTCCCTTAAACTAACTATCCAAGTTTGCGTCATTTTTGGGAGTTAAAAACTGGCTTTTATAGTAAAAACCGGGAGGTTAGAAAAAGGCGAAAATGATGGGTTTAAATCGGGCATTTTGAGCAAGATAACCTATGGCAAGTTTTAATGGTGAATTGGGACGAAAAGGGGCCTTTTTAAGAAAAGGACAGAAATGGGAAAAATAGTGATTTTCAAGCCTTTTGACGTGGTTTGCGAGGTTCGACTGCTCGCAAACCAATTGAGAAAAATACAAAAATCTTACTACAAAATACCCCAGAGGGTGGGGCGAAAGGCCCGCACCCTCACAAGTACAGATACAAAAATGCAACTAAAGGGCGCTCGGCCTAAAAAGGCAGAAAAATGGTCTTCCGGGGTCCGAAGACCCCAGGTAAATCGTGAGAGTGGAGGGACCCGAGGACCGCCTTTTAGGCATAAGGGTCCCCGGGTCAAAAGCAGTGCACCCCGTGAGCCGTCCGAAGACATATGGGCTCACGGGGGCGGCCAAATCGTGAGTGCCTGGCTGGCAGTTGCTGAAATAAAAACCCTAAGGGGAAATGGGGGGAAAGGGAGAGGTGCTATAGTCCAGGCCTCCATATAATTGGCGCAAGACGCACCTCTCCCGGGTACATACGGACAGAATGGGGGCTAATACAATGCTAATGTTTCTAAGGGGAGAAAGACCGACCTCTCTCGCCGACTGCCAGCCAAGCACTGACTGCAAACTGCTAATTGCAGTCGAGACCCCGTCGGGGGGCTGGCCTTTCAGCTTCTAACAGCTGATTGGCTGTTTTGGCGTGATCACGTTTTGCTATTGGGCTACCGAGTCGTGCGTGACCTACGGTAGCCCACAGGCGCGTCTGGCGGCAGGAGGACCCCCAAATTAATGGGAACAGATGACCCCTAAATCAGACAGAAAGACGACCAAAGGCCGGATTTTAAGTATCACGTTTTAGGGGTCTCTGCTGGGGCCCATAAATCTGGAGTAAACAGAAACTCCAATATTTCTAGAAACTTGGACCTCCAGCGACCAACTTAAAAGGTCTCCCTTTGCTTAGTGGAAGCAAAGGGGCCTCACCTGTTTGGTCCATCAAGGACCCAAAAGTGAAAAACAAATTACGTAAGTAAAGTGAATACCTAAGTTAAAACTAATAAAACTAAAACAACTAATAATTACCTACCTAACTAATAACTTAAGTACCTAAGTACCTATTATTACTGTTATATATGTATGTATGTATCTTTTATTGTCTACCTACATTTGTACTGAGTAGTGCAAAGGCTGGATTCAGCCTTTTAAGGGTGGGAGGTCAGCGGTGACCCTTATAAGGTCACTATTATGTGACTTACGTGAATGAATGCATGAATGGCATTCATTCACGTAAGGTCTGGGAGCTTTCCACGCTCTCCAGACAAACAGACGTGCGGTCATACATAAAAGGCCGACCCGTAAAAGGAAGAAGAAAAAGGGGAGGAGTTGAAAATTCCCTAAATAATGGAATTAGAAACCATTACGTAGAATTTAAAATGTAATGATTTAATTTGTATTTTTTGATGTTTCAGGGATTAAAAGAAGAACAAACTGTGTTATTGTGTACATGTTTGCAATGATTGTGCAAATGTAATAATAAAGTGCATAATAGGGTGTTTTCTTGCTATTTAAGGAGATTTATGCCAAAATTGGCCGTTATGCAACGCTGACGTAAAAGATACAAAGGCAGGGAGGTTAAGGGGGTCTCAAATACGACCACCCTTGCACAAGGCTGATGTAATAGGGGTTTATGTAATCGTGGGAGGCCTCAATACGGCCATCCCACACAGGTACAGAAAGGGCAAAAGGTCAAGGGTTCGAATCCTGGCGCTAAGAGTTGGGATGGCCTAGTTAATTATGCACATTTTAAATGAGTCTAACACCTAATGAATTCACCAATTAATGTAATTCAAGGGCCTCAATGCATGTGAATGCAGTTAATACACCTTAATTAAGCCCTATTAATGAATGTGATTGTTGAGATCTTGAGGCAATTCTGGCAGTTCTGACAGACACATAATAAAAGGTACAGGTTATAATTGACAGTCGCAAATACAAATCCTTTTTACATGCAATTACCTGGCATAGATCACTGGACTGGCCATGAGATCTTCCACAAGCACTAATTAATAACCACTGAATTCTAGCTTTTAACTAGTTTTCCTAGTAGGGCCTTAGTTTATCTTTAACTGGGCCCTTTTGTACCAATTTAATAACATATTCCTGGTTGCTAGGTGAGGCTGTAAGGACGCGAAACACCTTTTTACTAAATGAAACAACAATTACAGTGATAAAACAGTAATTTCATTACATATGTAAAAATCAGCGAGATCGGAGAAAGCCGAAAATTTTCCCAAAAAAGGACCCCCCCTTAAGTGTGAGGAGGAGGTAATGGAGTAAGCAATATTTAAACGGGCAACTCCAAGATTTGAAGAAAATCAATTCCCAATTTTCAGAATACAGCCGTTCTGGTCCAAGGAAAAGCACCCAACTACCTATCGTTTGACTAATGATTACGAAAGGAAAAAGGTATTACGAAATACCCACTGATAAGTTGATTATTGCGCTCGATCTTCTGCAGGCCAGAAATAAACTATTTATATGTAGTGTTATCTTTACAGTTATTATAAGGAATGAATAATTTCGACATTTGCACTAACGTTAACCGTAAAGATAGCGCTAAAGATAGATTAAAAATACACATTTCTGCATCCGGAAATATACAACGAATACCAGACAGTCCAGTACATGAACAATTAGGCGCTTTAATTTCTATGAAGGGAATTTTAGGAGTTCTTAGGGATTTTACGAAGAATCACGAAACTCTTCGTAAATAAAACTGGAGGAAAGGTAGTAGCGTCTTTTGCTACCGCATATGCTGCAGTACATTTAGGCACGTCATTAGTACGATATGCACTCTTGATAGAAATTTTGTATAAATTAATGCATTATAGAACCCGACGACGTTCATAGAAACTTTATTATTTTTGCTCTAACATTACACAACAATCTGTTTCCTTTAACGTATAATTTACATTCGTGTTAGTCGCAATTTCCACAAACTGAGTAATTTAAAGGATCCAAATCTAGTGCTTGAAAGATCCTACAACAGATGATGTATTGTCTCGATGGATACTAGACTCCATCTGTCAGTCCTACCTTTCTCGTTAGACAATTCTATATATATGTATATAGAGATTCCTTACTTAGCATTTTCAGTCTTCTTTTGTTGTACACCAAACCGATGATGCTGCTTCTTGCTTACCAAACACTTGTAATCAGTGTTTTCGTGACGACTGTCTTCTCATGCTACCCTTTTATTGGTAAGTGATGAGAAGAGGCAGCTATTTGAAGTGCTGAAGGCTAAATGTTGTAATACAATTCAATAAGTACCTGTGATTACCTTCAAATTACCTTCCAATAAACTTTACCTTACAGTACCTTCAAATTAAAGGAAGCAACGCGCCCATAATAATTTCGTCTGGTAACGATGACTACCTGCATTTGATGATGGAAAAGGCTCGACATGCTCAAATTAATAAAAAGTTAAACAACTGGAACAATATTTCGCGACAAAAGTGAAACAGAGGGATCACTTCAGTGCCGAAGCTTGAAACCGATGATGAGCCGTTTAAGCTGTTTTTCTACGACAACGTTAGCTGCAAGATTGACTGACACCTAGCTTTTATATTGGGTGCTCAGAATTTTTAAGTCGACAAGTTTCTAGCAATAAACGTACTGTTTCCTATCCATGTAGCTCAATATGTGGCGGCTCAGCGGGCATCAATAACCAGAAGATGTGGCGGCTGTTTGGTTTTAATGTAATAAAGAAACCTGTGAGTTTAACCACAGCATTTGTAATAAAAATGGTCATTTAAAGATTGCAGATTCTGGAATAAAATAGGCTTCAGTTTGGAAATGCCTTGAGAACACGACTAAAAGTGTTAAGCCCATGAATAAGGGCGAATTTTCAACTATTGGGGAACTTTCAATCTACTACGGACAGGCCAGGCCATGAAACAGAATTGAGGATTAGCTTGAAGAATCTAAATGCTACAATATTTTGTGCTTTGTATGTGTACTGTATTTCTTGACATGCACGAGGCATGAACCAACTTTGATAGCTTTTGATTTTCAGTTCTAAATTCGTTCTGTTCAACCTGGGATTCGTTCGATTCTTCCTGCAGAGGCACCATGGTCTCACGAAGTGGGCAGTCTCGGGTCAGTCCATAATTTGACAGAACACGTTTATATCTTTATAACCAACCAAAAATAAATGCCTCTTCTGTGGCCTCCTCTTCACTTTATGTGACATTTTCGGTTACCTTATGTAATGTGCG
>JASAND010010845.1:0-11126 GCA_030248195.1 Trissonchulus latispiculum | reverse complement strand
GGAATAAAATGAGCCAAAAATGCTAAAAATGCTGTATAAATAAATGTTTTCCACATACACTGCTATAACTATGCTTAAAAGTGTTCAAAAATCAATTTTTAGCACCAAAAAAGGCGATTCTTCATCAAAAATTAACGGCGAAGCCGGAAAATTTTGACCAAAAATCCTTAACATTTGGCATTTTCTGGGCACCCTATAGTGAGTGGGGGGAAGCCCAAAAAAGTGGGGGGAACGAGTGGGGGGGGAGATGCTCGAGTGGGGGGGGGGAACCCGAAAAGTGGGGGGCGCCCCCCCGCCCCCCCAGTAAGATAAACCCAGTGGGGCACCCACCCACAGGTCGATGGGGCCATTTTTTGTGGGTGGTATAATGGCGAAAGTTGTTTGTCTCATCAAGGGCTTTCATTTGATACCAAACTTGCCCACTTTTGAAGACCACCCCCCGAAAATGAGACCTTTCAAAGAGAGTGGACCGCTATGCTTGCGTTCTAAAGCTCGAAGCAATTACAAAATTCGCACATAAACTGCTTGTGTTTTCGAGACGTAAACAAAGCGCGAGTGAGAGCACTACCGTTTTGACCATGTATATATAGGAAAATTTTCATTTTGACCACATGACATCCCAACGACCTGACCCTCCGATTGGCAAAGTGGAACCAGCACAGCAGGTTGCTGGCTTTCTCTTAGGCAAAAATTTCTGGGGGGGGGAGGTCTGGGGGCCCCCCACAGGTCGGGGGGGTCGGATTTCTGGGGGGGGGGGAGAAAAATTTTTGAAAAAATGCCTAAAAATAGCTATATATATATATATATTTTGCTGCTGAGCTAAAAAAATTAACTATTTTTAACTTAAATTTAAGCTTTAAATAGCTAAAAAATGCTTAAAATAGGTAAAAATCAGGCAAAGAAGAGAAAATTTTTCAAAATTTACCCTCAAAACCCTATTTTCCGGGCATTTTAGAGTTCTGGGGAGGGAAGGCCCGAATCCTGTGGGGGCTACCCAAGCCTGGGGGGGCCTACCCCCCTGTAGGAAAAAGCCAGCGATGGGTGGATCCGACGGCAAAACGGATTCCAGAAATGAGCTGGGCGCACCAGAAAACCCCTATAGACAATGTTTTGAGAGGCTACGTCCAGTCCTATATGGTGTTCCCGGAAGTCGGTACCGACCGGACCCTCCAGACGGCAAAGAGGAACCAGCACAGCAAGATGGGTGGGTCGGACGGCAAAACGGACACCGGAAATGAGCTGGGCACACCAGAAAACCCCTGTAGACACAGTTTGGAGAGGCTAAATAAAGCCTGTTATGGACCTCCGGGAAGCGGTTACCGACCTGACCCCTCAGACGGTCAAGTGGAACCAGCCCAGCAACTTGGGTTACTCGGGCAGGAAAACTGATAGCGGGATTCGATTCTTCGTCCCAAAAAACCTTTGTTTGCTAAATTTGAGGCACCCATGTAGCAAAATAGGCGAAAAAATTAGGTTCAAACTTCGACCCAAAATTCACCAACTTTGGCCGGACAGTGCCCAAAAATTACGCACAGAGCCGGAAAATTATATAGCATTTGAACGACCCCGATATGTGTACTGTTACATAAAAACTAGCTTATTTTCTTATTTTTGATTAGTACTACAAGAATATATATGGGTTTCATAGGCAAAAATTTTTCTATCTGTAGTTATTCAAGCTACAAAAACCCCTTATGAGACATCAAAAGCGAGAAACTGGAAAAAACATCACTCTCGTAAGCGATTTTTGGGGCAACTTTTTAAAGTGGTACGAGGATGAAACTTCGCACACATACTAAACTCGACGTACAATTTTTTGCGCACATAAACTGCGCAGGAATCTGCGCAGCTTCTGCGCAGCCTTGTTTTACACGGTCATTCGACCATTTTCACTCATATTATATATAGGGGTTGGTGTTAATTCGTTTTGCCGTACAAAGGCGCAAAACTGAATTTAAGAATTCTCAAAAACTATATATATATTGTGTAGCAAAGCTCTGACCACGAAAAATCATTGCATCTCTACATGCATATATACATCATACGAAACGTATATATATATACGTACGTATGCATAACATGGTTACACAAGAATAAAAATGGTCCGATGGAGCATGAAAAATGCAATATGGGTGACATTCGTTTGTAAATGGACAGAGGAAGGTTTTAAAACGTTAATATGGGAGGGGCAGGTTGTAAATGCCAGGAGGACTAGGTTAAAAGCGCACTAATATGGACCAGCTTCGCTGAACAACCCATATTCGCGAAAATTGCCCAGTTTCTATCGGTACATGTCACCCATATTGCATTTTTCATGCTCCATCGGAGCATTTTTATTCTTGTCCTAATTCATTTTTAAGGTTCTCAGTAAAAAGCAAAAACATTAAAGCTGTGTGAAAGAAACTTTAAAAATTCCGCCAATCATTAATTGTCAACCGAAAGTACAGAACAAAGAAGCTTGAAAAGTTCTAATTTCTTCCCTTTTCTCTTTTGATAGAAATCCAACATCCAGTTGGATGTTGTCCAAATCCACCCATGGTTGCAATAGTTTTAGTTACTGCATATAGCATATAGCACTCTACTGCAGCACAGCACAACCAGATCCAAACTTTACTGCCAGTGAAGGAAACTCATACAGCACGTTTTGCAATGCTCTTGTATGCAAAATTTCAGACGATTGCAATTTACCTGTAGCTGGTTATAGGACGTGCTGTACTTCAGCAGCACTCTACTGCAGCGCAACTAGATGCAAACTTTACTGTCGGTGAAAGAAACTCATACGGCACGATTTGCAATGCTCTGCCGCACTTGTGTGCAAAATTTCGGAAGATTGCAACCAGGCCCGCTCCCAGGATTTTGAAAAGGAGGGGTCCAAGGTCAAATGCAAGGGGAGTCTGGGGGGTGGAGCCCCCCAGAAGTTGAAGAATTTTTGCATTTTCGCCAAAAAAACAGTACATTGGACGTTTATTTCTTTCAAAAAGGAAATGTTCGCACCGAAGGCGCAAAAATTTTTTATAAATAGCTGTTTTTGCCGTAAAAATATCAAAAATTTTCCATTTTGTCATCCCAAAAGGGGGGGATCTAGACCCCTTGAACCCCCCCCCCTGGGTGCGGCCTTGATAGCAACTTATCTGTAACTAGTTCTAGGCCGTGCTGTACTTCAGCAGCACTCTACTGCAGCGCAACCGGATGCAAGCTTTACTGCCAGCGAAGGAAACTCATACGGCACCATTTGCAATACTCTGCCGCACCTGCATGCAAAATTTTGGACGATTGCAACCTATATGTAGTTAGTTATAGGCCGTGCTGTACCTCTGCAGCACTGCACTACAGCGCAACCACATAGTAACATCGTAATAAGTATATATACGTATATACGAAACGTATCCATAATAGTTTGTCATGTCCTAAACTATCTGTATGCCGAATTTCAAATACCAGTGACGAATGAATAACTTGTTATCGACTGTGCTGTGTTTGGGGCAGCACATACAGCACGGTGGAAGCTAGAGAGTGCACCAACTAACATAGCTACAGTTCCCCCTTACTCCACACACAATTTTCACGAAGTTTCATATGTTTAGCCGTTTACAGTAAGTCTACAGACAGCGTGCTATGGTTGCTGCATAATAGTACAGCACGATAGCAGCACCGCACAGCGCTGCGACTATGCTCATCGTGTTCAGCGACACCAATAACCCTTATACGCGTCCCACTAAATGGCCCAAAACAGCATATTTTTGACTATCTTCTGTAGGGTTGCGACTTTTCTGTAGAGTTGAAATTTTTCCAAAATGGCTATATGGCCGGACCAACTTTGGGCCGGCCGCCAGAACGATCCAGAACCTAAATCAAAAATCGGCCAACGTTATGACACGCTTATGTTTCTTATTCTTGTTCAAGTTTCGTATGCAACAAGCCGCGTCTCTCTAGCTTGTTCCCTGAGCCCTGCAGCCGTGACACAATATTGGCCTTTTTTGGCTAAAAACGCCGTTAGGCCACTTTTGGCCGGCCGCACAGGTGGCATGCCAGGCCGGGCAGCGCAAAAATATAGCGCGGGGCACATGGGACTATATCGGCATTCAGAAAATATAAACCTGCTGAGTTTCCTTCCGGCTGAAAACGTCCACATCTTTCAAACACCTCTGCACAAAATTGCATTTTTCCAAGCGTGACCTCTACACACAAAAAACAACGTGACCTCTGCACACCTGTACACAAAAAAACGGACCTAACTTGTCCGGAAGCGAAAATTTTCAAAGTTGAAAATTTTGACCAAAACTTTTTTGTAACGTGTTGTACTCGTCGTGTATATTCGAACGATACCAAACTTGCCGAGTTTCGGTCAGTATTGAGCTGGCACGGTGCTCGAACGAGTCTCAAAGGGCCGCGCAGCGCCTTTTACACCCATATTATAGGGGGTCGCTCTCGCGCCCCCCTATAATAAAACAACGAGGACGATACATTTTAGAAGAACCAATTTCAGATGCCAGCTTTGGCGCGTACAGTAGAACTTACCCTGACGATTCCATCTGAAGCTGTCAGCATTAAAGAAAAATTTATTTTTAAAGCTTATCACAAAAACGTAGGGGTCAACTGTAATCTTGGGTAGGGGGTTGGGAAGAGAGGGTGGGTAAAGGCACAGTAATAAAGGTTATGCATACGTACGTTATGTTCGCAAACTCCGCGAAGCTAGCGACATTTCGCTAAATTTAGAGGCGCTCGCGAATAAGTTCGCGAACTTCGCGAAATCGTTAGCTATATAGGTAATTTGAGTGGTTTCCTCCATACCAATAAATTGGCAAAAAATTTTAAAATCCAAACTGGACTCAAGATTTGGTGCCTTCGCAAAGTTCGCTAAAGTTGAGCGAAGCTCGCAATTGTATTTCGCGAAATTCGCTAAAATTAGCCAAGATTTTAGCGAATTTCGCGTAGAGTTCAGTAACCGTCGCCAACTTTATGCGAAGTTGAAAGATTTTAGCTTAATTCCTTTACACTTCGCTAAAATCTTCGCGAAATTCCGCTAAAATTAGAATTCAAAATGTTTTACCAATTTCTGGTAGATAATATGGAGAAAACCCCTCAAATTAGCTAGCTATCGATTTCACGAAGTTCGGTAACTTTTTCGCGAAGTTCAATAAATTTAGCAAAATGTCGCTTGCTTCGCGAAGTTTGCAAACTTCGCAAAAAAGTTTCGACTTAAACCTCTAAGTTTCGCAAATGTTGGCCAATCTGGAAGTGGTTTATAAGTGTATAAGTGTATATAAGTGCCCGCAAGTGCCTTCTATCGATCCAGATATTAAAATCTTCCCTAGCACTACGGCACGGGTGCTCAGATTAATAAAAATCAGTGTTTTTACCCGACAAACACAAAATGGCAAATGTCTTGTGGAATAAAAAAATCAACCCAAAACTTTGGCGCTTGAGTAGATTTGATGCTTCCAGGAGAAAGAGCGCATCAAATTTAGTATATTAGTAATATAGCAGAGACCCAAATTTTTGCATGGTGCTAGCCACACATCTCGACATTACAGCCTGTGAGTTTGAGCCCCTAGGCCCTCTCCATGCGTTCAGGGCAGACCTTTAAGTGAGGGTACCCAAAAGTGACCTCAAAAACGTTCATGACCGAAGTTCGAATTTCGGCTGCTATTTACTAAGGGAAACCCTAGGCAACCCATATTGTGCATGGCATGTGACATGTCCTGACTGTGGGCTATCGATACATATATAGAAATTCCCAGTTGGACCTTTGTGCCGTCCTGGGGTGGGTGATTTTTTTTAAAATTTTAACAAATAAAAAATCAATTCTTTGTTTTGTTACTGAACTGAACAGCAGCTAGAGCAAAACTAACGTCAAATTCGAGCTCAGCGACCTCGAAAACCCTTATACACGTTGTTTTTGAGGTTGCCTGGCACTTCTGGTAGTCCAACCTGGTAACCAGCCGGGCCTGAACCGTCCGACGGTAAACGTGATCCCAGAAGTCAGTATTACGCCATAGTCACCGGAAAATTAATGCCAGATTTGAATTCAGCGCCCTGAAAAACCCCCTAGGACATGTTTATAGCCACTTCGGACTGTCCAGTTGGTACCTGGAGGGTCCGGCCGGGGTCACGTGACCGTGGGTCATACCCCACCAACATACGAAGTTCTGAATTTCTCTGCCAAAATGCCTGGAAATAGGTTATAATCACTCACAAACACGAATAAACAACGTTTTAGCCTTTATATAAAACGGCACTTTAGAGCCACCAGACTTCATACTGGACGCTGTCGGGGGCCATCAGTGACCACTAAGACTTCGGCGGGGTGAGTTGCCCTAGTTGGAGCACTTGGTTAGCGGTTTAGGGTTCTAAATACGTTATTTAGTGTGCTGTGCTCTATCCAAAACTGATGAGAAAAAGTTGCTAGCTGCTCTCTGGGATCCGATCCGCCACTGATTTTTTTGTTAACGGGTGATTTTTTTGTTAAACCTTTAACAAAAAATCACACATTTTCGTCTACTGCAACTTACTGGTAGGTGGTAGAGCAATGAAACTGGGGTGGTTTTAAAGCTTAGCCCAAGACCTATCCATGGGTCCTCAAAGTATATAATCGATTTGGTTTAGTTTTGCGAAAGTTCCAGCCAAAAACCGAATTTTGATTTTTTTGTTAAGCTTGCTATACTAAACTGGTACCTATTTTTATCGATTTGAAACGTTCAAAGATCTAACCTCGCAGCCTCAAAAAATCACATTTCATAAGCAAAACAGCCATTTTTGAAAATGTATGCAGAAATGGTAAATAGACATATACTTTTTGACAAATTTAAGACGTTTTAAGGCTTATTCGATATTTTTCAAGCATTCTAAATGCATCAAAACCCCCATATTATTCAGAAAAAATTTTTATCGGGTTCGAACCATTTTGTTACCCGAACAGCGGCAAAATTTTGCGGGTAAAGTCTAGTGTGTTAATCATAGGGGCCAATACAAACCCCCATGCAAAGTATTGCCAGCAGTCTCTCCATGCTAGCAGGAGAAGCGTGGAAATTCCGATATGATCCTTAGCTTTTAGCAGTGGCTTAACATACTGAAAACTTTCTATTTATATAGCCCAGTGTGTGGATATATAGCCCATACTTACAGCGTGTGGATACCTACATAGGGTGCATAAGCATAGGTGTATCTAATTGGGGAGGTTTGAGATGTAATCCCCCCAGCCATTTTTCCAAACCAGCCCAAAAATTTTCGGGGGCCCCCGCCGGGGAATTCGCCCCGAAGGCGCGAAAAATTAACCAAATATTGGGTATTTTAGGGTAAATGTTGCAAACGTTTTTTAAAAAATCTCCAAATTCTCTGCTTAAGGGGTCCATTATTACGAGAAATACACGTTTTTAACAGCTGTATCGACTTTCTCACTCAATATTAACCGTATGTAGTTTAGAGTTTGAAACATGTTGGTAATCAAGTTTTCGAGTTTTTAAAACCCGTCTAATGTTAAAATTACTTCAACGTTGGATGTTTTTGGCATTAGCAACATCATACACATATGTTAGGTGTGGCTGGGCAAAAAATCTGGCGGGGGGTTCCGCCCGACGGAGGGTGGGGGACCCCCCCTAAAATTTCGATTTTATGCCATTTTTGGCCACTTTTTGGCCAAAAATCTGGGGGTGGGTAACAAAAATCCGAAAATCTGGGGGGGGGGGTCGCCACAATTTATCATTTTGGTGGGGGGTCCCCCCCCCCCTAACACACCTATGATCATACATATATACATGTACGTGTAACGGAGATTTGGGGTGGCGGAGACCATAGTTTCCCTGGAACTTTGGGTCTGGGGGGGGGGGTAAATCTTGGCCGACCTCCGAAATGTGATCGGGGGTACCGTGTAGGTGTAACGGGGATTTGGGGTGGGGGGCCCCTCCCCCGGAATTTTGGGGGGCCCCCTTTTTAGATCCCCCCCCCAAACCTCCCCCAAAAACATTTTTCTACTTTTATGCCAAAAATCGCATTTTCAGCCATTGCTAATGCGGAAAAACATGAAAGCATTAAGTAATTTTGACATTAGACAGTGTTTTTAAACTCGAAACCTTGATTGCCAACATTTTTCTGAGTCCAGAATAAGGTCAATAGTGAGTTTAGAAGTCAAAAAAACCGTTATAAACGTGTATTTCTCGCGATAATAAACACTTTAAGCTAAAAATTTGGACTTTTTTGAAAAATTTTGCAAAGTTTACCCCAAAAATGCCCAATTTTTGGCCAATTTTCGCGTGACTACTCCCCCCCCGGTTGGTGGGGGGGGGCCGGGGCCGTGTGTTAGGAGGGGGAAGGATCCCCCCCCCAAACGGAGGGGTCGCCAACCCCCCTAAAAAATTTTACTACCCCTCCCCCAAGTCGATTTTTTCAGACCCCTCCCCCCTAAAAATTTGCAAACCCCTACCTAAATTTTTGAAAATTTTTAGCTAAAAATTTGAAATTTTTCCAAAAAATTCCAAAAGTTAGCAAAAATTGCTAGAATTCGCTTAATTAAGCTAAAAATCGTTAAAAATAGCTGTAAATTGAGAAAATTCTTAAATTTTTTAACGAAAAACTGACTTTTTTCGAATTTTTTCGCCGACCCCCCTGGAAAATTTTTCTTACCCCTCCCCCCAAAATCGACTTTTCGCGACCCCCCCTCCCCTTTTTTCGCCAAACCCCCCTCCCTACTTTTCTGAACCCCCAACCCCCACTTTTTTCGCCAGCCATTTCGAGAAAAGGTCGCGTTTTCGTTAAAAAATGAAAAATTTTCTCAATTTACTGCTATTTTTAACGATTTTTGGCTTAATTAAGCGAATTCTAGCAATTTTTCGCTAATTTTTGGAATTTTTTTGAAAAATTTCGAATTTTTAGCTAAAAATTTTCAAAAATTTAGGTAGGGGTTTGAAAATTTTTAAGGGGGGTCTGAAAAAATCGATTTGGGGGGAGGGGTAGGAAAAATTTTTATGGGGGGTTGGCGACCCCTCCATTTGGGGGGGAGGGGTCCCCCCCACCCCCCCTAACACACCTATGCCCCCAATTACACCTATGCCCTTCCCCCAGAATTCGGACCTCAGAAATTTCGAAAAATAGCCAAAAAATGTAAAATTTTCTGCAATTTAGCCCTTTTTTCATCAAAATAAAGCTTGTTCTTAACGTTTTAGGCGTTTTTGCACCGTTTTAAAGTAATTTTAGGCCAAATTTTTAGAAAAATTTTTCAATAAATGACCATTTTTCGACCAAATTTAGCTAACTTTTTGGGTCCAAAAATCGTTGGGGTCGGGTTCGGGGGGGGAGCCAAAAGTTGGGGGAGGGTAAGTCAAAAATCGAGGGGAGGGGGGTAAATGTGGTCGAAAATTTTGGGGGGGTACCCCCCTAGGAAAAAGGTGTACCTTGACAAAACGTTGGGGAAGGGGGTAGCCGAAATTAGGGTGGGGTGGGGTTAGGAAAAATCGAATTGGGGGGGGGGGGGGGTAAAAATTTTTTGGTCAAAAATTTGCAAATTTGCTAAAAAAGCGTTATTTCCAACTGAAAATCAAAACTATTTCATCATTTTTGCTCATTTATATATTCGAAAAAAACTTAGATTTTTTGCGAAAATTTCGAATTTTTCCAAAAAATTTCGAATTTTTACCAATTTTGAGGCAAAACCTTCAAAATTTTGAGGGTGGGGTCCAGTGGCTGATCCAGGGGGGGGGGCAGGGGCCCGGGCCCCCCTTTAGCGATTTGGGCCCCCCCTAGAAAATTTTTTCGGCTGTTTATATGCATATTTTGAGTGAAAATTAAGCATAATTTTAATAAATTTCACAAATTTTTAAAAAATTTCGCCTGCGGCGCACTTATATATACTTCTGTGCTGCTTTATTACGTACGTAGTTCTGTGACAGAACTTCTGTCTCTTAAAGTGTCTTCTATTTTGTTTCCTTTCCTGTTTTGTAAGTATATAATTGTACTCAACGCCTTGAGTTTATTTTATGACTGTATACCGGGCCCGGCTTATATACGGGCATTCACATTTACAAATTTTATTTTGCTTTGATAACCTGTATATATATATATATAAATGGGCAATGCAGAATGCAGAATAAATTGTGGAAGTGAAAAATTCTGAAAAGCATCCAATTCCAGTTTTGGTTTTCCACTGATCGATTATAGAACTCATCTCATCGTAACCAATCTTTCTAAACATTTGAATTGCTCAATTTTCCACGATTTCAAAAAATTCTTCAACTTCTGGGGGGCTCCGCTCCCCAGACCCCCCGTTTCGCACATTATATCTTTCTTGCCCTTGTAACTTGACCTCTTTATTATATACCCATATTCCTTGTGTATACGTGTATATATATATATACTATTTTACTGCAAGTTTTTCACTTCGTAAGTTACTATATATACATGTATATACATCTCCATTTTATTTGTTTAATCTTTTCAAAAGTTTGCATGGCAGATATTTTTCCAATTTCAAAAAATTCTTCAACTTCTGCCCCGTGTGCTTGTCTAAATTCTCCATGCTTTGCTTCACTCACGGGATATTTGTATAGTTTTTTCCAATTGGCAAGTGAACTAACCTTTTCTATACACAATATTAATTTTCTTGTAAAAATATTAAATATTATATTATAAAATATATATAGCGCGGCGGGAAAAAAAACCCAAACCGATATGCGGGAAAAAAACCCATCGCCAGTGTGAGTCACCCATATGAGCTAGATCGGATTTTAATAGCCTATCTTAAAGAGCGTCCAAAACTACCCTAGAGGGTGTATTATTGTAGCTCCCACTGCCTCTCAGCAAATTTTTTGGGACTTTGAAAATTTTGAAATTTTTGGTCCCAACATGGGGGTCAGGCAGGGTCAACTTTGGGGGGTCACCCTGAACTACTGGGAAGACTTAGCCCAAAACGGATTACAGTTTCACAGAGGATATGTCTCGAACTTCATGATGGTGTATTCAATTTGGCTCTAGTGCCTGTGGTGCGACCTGGGGGTGACCTAGACTCGGCGGGAAAAAAAACCCATGTGCGGGAGCGGGAAAAAAAACCCAAATTTCAAAATGAAATTTTTTTCTAACCATTAGCAGCAAAGGAAAAATTCATGCATTTCTTAGCTCAGTAGAGCCTCCTGATTAAT
>JASAND010010844.1:0-71186 GCA_030248195.1 Trissonchulus latispiculum | reverse complement strand
ATGCACTGGCTGTGTTGTTTATCCTCCTATGTGCGTTTCTAGTCTCCTCTACTCTAATGAGCACCTCCTCGACGTTTTTTCGTTGGAACATTTTTCCAGAGTTCACACAGTCCTCCAGACTTTTTTGGGTTGGACTTTAGATTTTCAAAGGCAGGAAAATGTTTTAAAACCAGTCTGGGATTTGCTGGGCATCGAAAAAGTATCTTGAAACATGATTGCCTTTTTTGTCTCTGACATCACAGATAATTTCCAGGCAAAACCGACGATTTTTTGTGGAGTTTACGCAATGCTTGTGCAGAATTGTGCAATTTTTCGCAAAGAAACACCGAGCCCTGGAACTCGGAGGGAAGTGGTGCAGAAAGAAAAGGGAGGGAGCCGATTCAAGAGCTAACGTTAACTTTTTATTACTCTGTTTGTTTTAGCTATATGTTTGACGAACCGTCCAGTTATTTGGATGTGAAGCAGCGGTTGAAGGCTGCCCTCACTGTTCGCTCACTTTTGCATCCTACCAAGTATATAAACGATTCTAAAGCTGCTCATTGGGCTTAACATAGATATTTCTAACATTAAAATGAAGTAAATGCGTGCTGGCGCGGGCGGATCCTTCAAGGATACAAAGCATTATTTAATCTTATGTTATCTCTTGCTGCTACCTACTCTCCTGTTTCGGACTTAGGCTTGACTTTGTGTGTACAACTGCAGAGCAGACGTTTTTCGTCATTTTTCTATTTAATAAGTTTCTGTAATTTTTTGTCGATAAAGCCTTTACTTAAATTTTGTTTTGGTACATACTGACAAAATATTAATTTTCTTTGCTTCTTTTGTTCAGATATATCATTGTGGTTGAGCACGACTTGTCAGTACTGGATTATCTTTCTGATTTTATCTGCTGTCTTTATGGGATACCCGGTGCCTATGGCGTGGTCACTATGCCTTTTTCGGTTCGCGAAGGTCAGTTGGTTTGTTTGTATTAACTTATAATTTTAACGCCGTGTAAGTTTTGATTTGGTCATTCCTAAAGAGTCTATCTGTTCATGTTCAGTCATTACTTTGTCTTCAGTTGTATGGATTGGATAAAATATGTATATACATTACAATTTTGGTCAAGGTATAATTATGTAAATTAGTAAAGCAGTCACTTAAATTGATGAGATCAGATAGCTGATACTCACTAACATAGACAGACGGATATCCGGATATCGCTGAAGAAAGGCTGAATATGCATGGCTCACTCGGTCACTTTGATTTGGCTGAGTTAGTTGGTTTTACTTTCATTTAATGGTCTTTAAGTAACTGTTTTAGGCATTAACATATTTTTGGATGGATTTGTTCCCACGGAAAATCTTCGATTCAGAGACACTGAACTTAGTTTTAAGGTACGTACATACGTGCGCAGGTTGACTTTATAGTGCAAACTTGTGTAATTAGCAGGATGTTTAAGGGCTTTCTTGCTGAACTTTGGCGATTTACTAAACCAACTTTTTTTAAAAGATTTCGATTAAATTTCCTAGTAGTGGATGAGTGGCACTCCTAGCTTAGGAGATTTTTTTGAAACGGATTTCTCCTAAGTGAGTAGTCTAAGGGCCTTTTCAAGAAAGGGTAGAGTAGAGTTAAAGTTAACTCGATCTTTTTCATGTAAGAGTTAAAAGAGGGCAACTCAAGCTTGCGCGGAGTTAAAATAGTTAATTTTAACTCTACTCTACTCTACCCTTTCGTGAAAAAGCCCAAAATTCCGACGCCGCACGACGGTTCTGACCACGTGAAAGACCTCCTGTGTTCTGCTCAGTCCCCTTACTATCTCCTGGCATTTTCAAAAGCTGGTTCACCTAAGTCGGTGCTTAGGAGAATATTCAAGAGCTTCTTTGGAGCTAGATAGTGGCTAGATTAGGCATTTATACATGACGGCAGTACAACTGTTTTGTTATGTACTATGTACTTGATCACGTTAATTAACTTGGTTCCTTTAGTTTTAGTTTTAAGTGATTTCATTTTTGATGTGCTTTCGTGTTTGGGTTAGGTATCTGATCAAATTTTGGAGGAAGAAGTGAAAAGGCAGCATCGTTACTGTTATCCGTCTATGAGCAAAAAGATGGGTACGTGAGGAATATCGATTTTTGCATTATTTGATCTTTTGTTCGTTTTCCATTTAATTAATTTACTTGTTTGGTTTTCTTGATTTCCCATTTGTTTGTTTGTTTGTTTGCACCAGTTTGGCCACTGTTGACTCTTGTATTACCTTTACCAGTGAGTCTCAGTATAAAATTGCGGTGCTAAAGTATATGAAGGACAGAATTTCGCTAGCACTGCTTCAATGTAACTTTTTTAACAGCAGCGTTTGATAGTACTCTGTCTACAGATTTAAACAATGTTCATTTTACTATGTCTCTATTTCTATCTATAATTGGAGAATGTGTTGCGAGAAAGGACTTTATTGTGATTATGCCTTCATTTCTGCCAATCTATTATTTTTATGTAGTCGTTGTGTAGTTGTTATGTAGTTTTTGCTTCTGGGGGAAAATTGTATGTTACGTATGTCGTAGACACATAAGCAAAACAGTCATAAATTGTTAGCAATTAGAAATGGTGTAGAGAAAGATATTTGTGTGGTAGAATTTTCTTATTTAGAGAAATACCTTACTATTGCTGTTAATATTTATATATGTCTATTTTGCAGGTGAATTTGAACTGGCCGTAGAGGAGGGCTCATTTACTGACTCAGAAATCATTGTGATGCTGGGAGAGAATGGGACCGGAAAGACGACCATGATCCGTCTTTTGGCCGGAAAACTGGAGCCGGATGCTGGCGACTGTATGTAGTAAAAACCATTTATTAAACTTTTTGTCATTTTCGAGCTTATTTTGGTGTTTCCTTTGTCTTGAAAATAATTTTTGATACTACTACTGTTGCTCCTGCTACTACGTCACAACTATTGGCGTTTTTCGCCCGAAAAAACTGTTGGAATTTCAGACTATGAAATAGTCTTTCTGGGGCGTTTTGTTTTGCATATCATTTATTGCACAATTTTGTTGTCTTTGTTTTGATTATTTACAATTTTGTGTATATATTTTCGTTTGACTGTTTTCAGATGATATTCCACAGCTGAACATATCCTATAAGCCGCAGAAGATCTCTCCCAAGTCTTCCTGCACTGTGCGACAGTTGCTCCATGATCGGATTCGCGATTCCTATGTTCATCCGCAGTTCAAGACTGATGTGCTAAATCCCCTGATGATTGAGGAACTGTTTGATCAAGAGGTCGTAATACACATTAGTAATATGCGTAGCTATTGTACATCATATTAAATGCGTTTGAAATCTTTTAAATTTTCGATAAACCTGTAGATTCACGTTTGAATTTGAAAAAATTGTCAAAATAAACATTTTAGTCTATTTGATGCTTTGCACTTGCTTTGTACTATGTAGGCAGGCAGTCAACTTTGCCGTTCTAGAAATACTCCTACCGATTCCTTTCCTTTTCGTCCAAATTCGCCATAAACAGTGAACCTTTGTAAAATGACTTTTCAAATAAATCAAGTTTATTACTAAAGCGTTGACTGAAGTTTATGACTTGAAGCTTTCTTTGAAATCGGTTCGGTTCGGTTCGAAACGAAAACGTTTACTTCATTATGGTAGACGGAACACAAAAATATGGTCATAGTCATTTGCCTAAAAATTTACTAACAAAAACAGCATATCGTTGCTGTAGCTTTTTACAGTGATCTATTTTGTATTATCATATTTTTGTTTTTTCTTTTGCTGTTTCAGGTCCAGAATTTGTCCGGAGGTGAATTGCAACGAGTGGCCATCACCCTCTGTCTGGGCAAGCCCGCCGATGTCTATCTGATCGATGAACCCTCGGCCTATCTGGACTCCGAGCAGCGTTTGCATGCAGCCAAAGTCATTAAAAGGTTTCTTGGCCCTTGTCTCTCCACCTTGTAAAGTATTAAAGCTTTAACTGAGAAAAAGATGCCCGAAAAAGATTGAGTTAATCTCGACGCGAAAAGACCTCCAGTCAGAGACATGTACTAGCCTTGTTTTTGCTGGGTGTTTGGTTTGTTGTTTTGTTTTAGTCAATAAATTGTATTCTGTCCTTTTTAGATTTATCCTTCATGCTAAGAAGACAGCCTTTGTGGTGGAGCACGACTTCATCATGGCAACATATCTCGCCGATCGGGTCATTGTGTTTGAGGGTCAGCCGTCAATCAAATCACTTGCCAATTCGTAAGCCAGTGTTCTTTGTTACTCAAATTCAAATTTTTTTCTATAATCTATGGAAACCTTTATCTTTTGAACACTTCGTTGTGTGTATTCACTGTGCTTGGATGTTTTTGAACTGACCTCACCTTTCCGTGCTTTCCTGCACTTCTACGTACAGTTATGTGTTAGAAAGTGTCGAATAAATTGAAACTATTGACGGTTTACAGAAGCTTTTTAGATGAATAACTATTTTAATAATTTCACAGTTTTGACTGGTTGTTTTGTTTCAGACCTCAGTCACTCTTACAGGGCATGAATAAGTTTTTGGAGTCCCTCAACATCACTTTTAGACGCGATCCTGGCAACTATCGACCCCGAATCAATAAACTCAATTCTGTGAAGGTTGGTTTGTTGGCTGACGGTTTAGATTGCTAGTTAGAATTTCCTCATGTCAAGTTTATTCTAAACTTTTCAGTTTGGCGCTGTTCCACATTTATTTGAACGATTGGAAGTGCACAGTCCATTATGAGTAGACCTTGTACTTTCTGTTATCAGCTCGCGGTCCATGATCTATTCGGTAAGACGAAGAGCTTATAATACCAAGAGTAAGACACTCAGCTCTTCCTAATAGAATAAGCTTGCAAGATGCTCGAAACAGTAAGGCCGAAATCTCGGGGGGCTTCTCAGCGTGTAAACATACAACGCTGACATTTTTTTTAAAAAACGGGCGTTTTCGACAAATTAAATACTATAACTTGAGCTAGGAATATCGTACAGAAGTAATTTTTATATCATTATAATGCGTAAAACGTGGTCTTTTTATCGATATAAAAATTATATAGTTCGGTTTAGGGAATCTATTACAAAACCGGCAATAATCATTCTTGCCACAAAAATTCTGGAAATTTCATTATTTAGAAATACCGTACGTTGTTGCTGAATTTATTAGGGACTGCCTAAACCGAACTATATAATTTTTATATCGTTAAAAAGATTTCGTTCTAGGCAACATAATGATATAAAAATTATTGCTGTACAATTTTCCTAGCTCAAATTATAGTATTTAATTTGTCGAAAACGCCCGTTTTTAAAAAAATGTCAGCGTTGTATGTTTCACGCTGAGAAGCCCCCCCCCCCCCGAGATTTCGGTCTTAATGTTTCGAGCATCTTGCAAGCTTATTCTATTAGGAAGAGTTGAGTGTCTTACTCTTAGTATTATAAACTCTTGGTAAGACTAACTACAGAAGACCCCCTTCTCGTCGGAGTATAAATTCAGCATGCAGAATATTGTCGGGAGGTCAAGCGTTCGCGTACAGTACATGCACCAAGAACTGATACCTCTGGGCGAGGCACTTGTCGCATTCTACGTTTTGTTGACTAATTTTTCAGGACACTGAGCAAAAGAAGACTGGGAATTTCTTCTTTCTGGAAGACTAAGGCTGCCTTCGGTTGAAAGAGGAAGTGGTTTGTCAGTTAGCTCAAACTGGTGCTGGCTGGCTGGCTGGCCGAGAGTGGATGTCTTTTTAAGGAAGGGCGGCGCTTTTTTGTGGGATTAACCTAATGTGTTGGTTGTCTGCTATTCATACATACATAGGAATTCATTGTTTTTAAAATTATATTTATTGTTGTTGCGGCCAGGTTTGGCCATACTTGTTCAATTGTTGTCTATATTTTTGGTTAACAAATTTGTTAGTATTTCATGCTGTGAAAGTGTTCAAAGCTCATGGATCTGTTGATTAGTCAATGATTGAGTTTATTGTCAGATTAGCATGATATATTAATTTTGTTATAACTGTTGCTTGTTTTGATGTATTGGGAAATAAAAGCAACTTGTTGAAGAATAGGGAGCAGTATGTATCTGATTAGTAACTACTGCAGTTAGGTTAGTGTAAGGTTTCTCTAATAAGAAATTGTCTTCCAGGGTGCCGGGCTCGGGACTAGGCCTCATGACAGCTACCAGGTCCGGCAATAAGATCGACACGTTGGTACTAGAGGCTCTTGTTTCATAATTGGTAGCTACAATCACTATACATGATGACTATACAGATATCCTGGCAGTTGAGGTGTTTGATGGAAAGGATCGGCAATGTTATACTGCGTACTGGATGCCAACCGCATGAAACATTTTTTGGTGCTGTTGTATCTAGTGAACTCCGTCCAAAAAAAACCATTTTTCCGGCGGAAGATTTTAGAGCTGTACTTTTAATCTGGCACCAAATATTCCCAGTCTGTTTAAACTGTGAATGAGAATGAAATAAAATGTATTTCATTTATAGATGTAGCAGTTTGAGTTCATTTAGAGACTTAGTCATTAGACTCAAAAACAAATTTTGATGAAATGTGGTTATGTTGACATTGCTGATAATGTCGTATCCTATTTGTCATCTTTCTGTGCTGTCGGCAAAGTAGCTTAAGGTGGTGATTCCTTTTGGAGACATCAACTTTGAACCACTATTATTCATTCATTATTTGGAGTTAAGAAGTCATCTTTATGTCAAAATGTAGCATAACATTTTCTCTTTTTAATGAGTACAATCAATCTAAGTTTGGCTTTCCAAAGTATTTTTCCTGTATTTTAGAAGAAGTATAATTTTTCAGATTTTTTGCAGGCTGAAGTAAATTTTTTCGCAGGACATCGGTTAGAGCATTCGATACCTCTATCAAATAGCTGGGGACCCTTTTTTAGTTGTTGTGATATCGCTCTTCGTTATGGAGAAATAAACTAAAATGTCTGCGCAACCTGGATTTTGCCTACTTTTCACTACTTTGGCAAGCCACTACTTCAGTTAGAAAGCAGCTATCGGGGCAACTAAAAAAGGGTCCCGGGGTATTTTTGTGTAGAACACATCTGCTAAGTGGCAACTCTCTAGCTTGCATACTAAATTCTGCACAATCGCTGGAAAAAATTTGGTCGTGTTTTTGCAAAAACTACATTTTTTGTGATAGCAGCCTAAGGGATAGCAATTGTACGATGGTCATGCCTCCGATAATTGGCCTCTGTGAGACCTTTAAATCGACACCCTTAGTTAAATTTTACGGCTTTCATAGCTCAAGAAGTAGTGGATTATTTGATTTCTGCAGAAAGGACAAGTTTTTGACGCCAAAATAAGAAAATTGGCTATATCTCACGATAGGGAAAAGCTCGAAAGTTGCTTCCAAAAGCAAAATTGTAGAGTTTAACGAGTTCTTTCGAATGGATATAGTCATAGCCATGCAGCTGCTGCTAAACTTTCAGAAATTGGCAAAAACCGCCCTGAATGCAAATGTTGAATTTTTGAAGCGCGATTGCGCAGAGGGTGTTAGAACGCTAAAACAACTTATTTTGGAAAGTTTCGTTGAATTTCATCCTGGTTTACGCCGTCAATCAACAATATGTGCCCAAAAGGAATCACCACCTTAAGGTGCTGGTTTCCTTTTGTGCAGTGCATTTTTAGTAATTTTTTGAACCGCAATAACTTTCGCAATTTCGGGAGTTGGAAAGAGCTTTATACATCGTTTTAAAGCTTATTCTCTGTACATTCACATGAGCTTACGAAACTGGCAAAATTAGCAAAAAAATAGCAGAAATTTTTTGACAAGCTGACATCTAACAGGATGAATATAGACCAAAAGTCTTTGAACATCAATTTCTCAAAACTGAAGAATCGGCCAAAAGTTCTTTTTGTGCCACGATATGAAGGACATATGGGCCGAGGGACGTTTTTTTTTGGATTTGGCTCAGCAGGTCTTAACGATCAAGAAAATCGGCCAAATGCACAGTGACACGAAATTTCGCAACTTCGCATTGAGTTTTCTTGCTACTCAATATGTTTTAGCCCAAACCAAGAAAAAGGTTTGGTTTTTTTTGGTTGGTTTTGTTTGGAAAAACCAGCAGAGGTGCGAATTTCAGATTCTGCCAAAAATTTCCGGAATCCGTCGAGTAGTTTTTGAGAAATCGATGTTCGAAACAAAATAATCGCAGTTTTGCTAAAATGGTTTTTCGGCCAAACCTCCAGCTGAAAGCAATAAATTCCGGCTACTAGGCATTCATAAAATGTGCATTTCGACGCTGTATCGATTGAGTATAAATAAGCCAACTTTGTCCTTAATATGTGGCAGTAATTTTGAAAAAATTGATTTCCTCAAAAATGGCCATTTTTTGACCCTAAAAACAGTTTTTTGCTTATACCGACTTAACCACTGGAGACAGCTCAAAAGTTGTAAGAGCAAAAATGTTCGTTTTCGTGTCCTCTTTCCAGCCATAGCAACCAATCCCGTGTCTTGTCTACTTACTGGGAGCCTAAGGCGAAAAACCAAAACTTTCTCATCTTTTGGCCGAAAAAGACGGGACTGCAACTGGTCCCAGAATGTTAAAGAGCACGGAAATAGGTTATTTCGTAAGTTTTGGCCATTTACGTAAAGGATTAAAGCCGTATGAGTCAAAAATACCCGAAAGGAAACCAGTACCTTAAAGTTTCCAGTGTTATTTAATCTTACATTCAGTGTGTCGTTCCAGTTAATGGGACGGCGTTATTTCAGGAAAATACAATATCTCACTTTGAGAAATTTTGTAGGAAGTGGGTGGGATTCGAAAATGAATCGCTTCGCGCACTAGTGTCGCACACTCAGAGCTTCCCGCACGATGAACGCACTAAAACCTAGGTATACTTCTTGACACAGAGCTTTGAAGGACTTTTTTGTAGCAGGATCCCACGAAACGGACAGCAAATATAATCTGACTGCGGGACAGGGCGGGATGGCCCCTTCGTCCACTTCTATGAGAGGATGTAATCCTGCCAGCGCAGACTGCTTGGCTGCTTGTCTGTACATAATACAAGTACAACACCGAAATGCTCGGGAAAACGCAAACCAAATTTGCAAAAAATAATCTTGTGATTTATAGTCATAAAGTGTGGAAACAGATGTTATATAGTGCAGCAATAATATGCCATATTCGTTTTCATGTTTCAAATTTATTTTCTTGGTTTCTCGATTACGAATCAAATACCCTCTCTGTCCGTGCACCGAAAAACTTAACCTGCTATATACATACGAAAATAGGAAGCTAGCTTATGCATGAATAGCGAACTAATAACTAATAAGAACTCCGAAAATGTCAATGAATATCAAGATTGATAAAACTCGTGTAAATTTGATGCATGTATTATGTACTTTTTATTTTGAAAACTGTCCGTTTTTGGCGGCACTGAGAGTCTTAAAAATTGCAGTAGAAAATGAAAAGTGTGATATTGAAAGCGCTTGAATGAGTTTTACAGTTTGAAAAAAAACAGTAAATTATTGAGACAGTTGTACCAATTAATTTCTACCTTTGTCTTTTTCACGCTCAAAAAATGGAGATTCATTTCATTTCTTCAGCCGTGTGGAAAACTGGCGAAGTTAATTCCTGTTCGTTCCAAAAAATGAATCCAACTGGAAATCTTTAAAACAGTGTGTCATTAATTTTATTGGTATTGAAATTCATGTAAAATCCTAAAAAAACTATTTAATTGTTGTACAATTCGCATTTCACAAAGAAAGCGAATAGGATCTTTTCTTTTTGCAATGAATCGGTTTGCGCGTTGCTTGATTCACTTCGCAGCTCAAGCGATCCTGTGAGCTGGTATAAATAGGCGGTAATTTTGGGAGTTAAGACAGTCCTAATTTGTGACTTGATTCGTAGAGGTTTTCTTGCCAGTCGCTCTGCTCCAGTCTTCCAGTTCGTGATAATGGGGATCTCCGAATTCGACAAGGAGAGTCGGTCTCTCCACCTCCGTCGAGTGGCCTTCATATCCGTGGCGCTGAGTACTGTCGCCGTCGCCACTTGTCTCATCACTTTCCCCTCCATCTTCCACTACGTTCAAACTCTACAGGCTGAGGTGGAAAATGAACTCGAGTTCTGCAAGGTGTGTTCTAACATCTGTCTTAAAGGGAATTACAGTTACGGATTTCGCTCACCTGTACACAGCCTCCCTGGTCTGTTGTCATAATATTAGTCCAAAATTACGTTAATATTCTTGGCGCCAAAGAAGGCTCTTGCACAAGTTTGCATGCTGTCTACCAACGACATTCAAAGGAGAGCTCTAAAAATAAGCATCAGAAATAGTATCAGTTTCCATATTTTCCAAACTAAAATTTAGCTAAATGCGTTTTCAAGATAATCTGCAAAAGAGTGCCTGTATGAATTTTATAATTTTTTCTAACTTCTACTGAAATTAATACATATGTGCTTACATATTATTTATTTTTCAGTCTCGCTCCCGTGACATGTGGAAAGAGATGGTGGACATCGAACAAGGTCAGGACGGAGTGAAGAGTGACCAGATCTCCAGAGCCCTCAGCATCCTCAAGAGCGCCGATCCCACACTGGAAACAAGAAACCTCATCAAACGACAGGCCGATCCCAGACCCGAATGTAAGACAGCCTATTTGTGCACTACTATGTAGATTGGTAACACATGTGCCTTCTGACTTAAAAGACTAAAGTCTCTGAGTATATACATACTGCAGGAAATGACAAACAGCCAAAGATTTGGTTCTAGTTTATTTCAAGTCTACGCTAACCATAACTACAACAGGCCGCAGGAATGAGATTTGGCAAACAGAAGTAATCAGAAGTTTAAGTGCTAGTTCAAATTGGGGAAAGCACGGGATGTTTTCTATTTCTGCTTTGGTTCATTCTCAATGTACCTTATGTAGGTGGAATCGTCAGTCGTCTGCAACAGTCTAGAGGCAGAGAGGTGAAGATGACAAAGATAATGATAATCTATGACCGGAGATAATTTATGTAAATTTTTAATTTTTATGAATTTGTCCGGTAAAATAACAGTAGATTTATTCTAACTGTTCAAAAGTTTCAGGTTGCACCTGCCACAAAGGCCAGCCCGGGGCACCTGGCGCACCAGGTCGAGACGGTCGCAACGGCACTCCTGGTAACCACGGGAATCCGGGAGCTCCCGGTCGACCCGCGCCCAATGTGGAGATCCCGGCCAACATTTTCCCAGAGCAATGCCCATGCGAAGCTGATGCTGGTCCTCCTGGTCCCCAGGGTCCCAAGGGTCCACCTGGCCCAGATGGTAGTCCCGGTCCTGATGGACAGGATGCTGGTGATGGTGAGCCCGGCGGTCAAGGTCCACCCGGACCCCCTGGACCCCCAGGCCCCGGAGGCCCACCTGGCCCACGAGGACCACCCGGAGTGCAGGAAGATCAGCAGGGACCACCTGGCCCGGCTGGACCACCTGGCACACCTGGCGGTCCTGGAGAACGAGGCGGCCCAGGTGGCAACGGAAGCAACGGGGATCCTGGTGCGGATGGTCCGCCTGGTGACAATGGTGCGGCTGGCAACGATGGAACACCTGGCTTGCCTGGAACACCTGGCGTCCCTGGTGATCCGGGTTCAGCTGGTGCCTGCGATCACTGCCCACCTGCTCGTTTGGCTCCAGGATATTAAACAGTGAAAAATCTAGTCAATCATTTTTGTACATAACATCAATTTGATCACGATTCTACCCCATATATAATAGCTGCTTAACCACAGTTTAATATATTCTGGTTATTTTCCATGTTAATTTTCAAAAGTGATACTTAAAGTTGGTTTCCAGTTTCTATTCTGAAAACTGTGGTTTTGTATCGACGCTGCACAAGATGGAGGAAAACTGTAAATACTGTTAATCTGTATTTTTGTTTGTCGAAATTCTATTTATGATGTCTACCATTTGCTTGTTATTGTTTGTTCCTTTTATACAACTGTTTTAGTCGCATGCTTGTCTGCATTAAAATCTGTTTTTCTAATTCACTACAGCGTAGCGGGGCCACGAGCATATTATGATAGCAAGATTGATTACATAAGAGCAAGAGTACATAATACATAAGAGTACGACAAGCGTCATACTCTATGTATTATCAGCTTGCTACATCCGCTGCACGCTATCAGCTCACCCCCCTCCCATAAATCAGACCCCCCTTATCAAAGCAAATTCGAACGCCATGTTTACACGCTAAAGCTCGAAAACACAACTAGTCAGTTGGTTCAAAGTGCGTCTGTTGCGTGCAAACATAGCGGGCGAATTTCTTTGACAAATTATGGGGAGGGGGTCAGCCGATAGCGCGCATCGGATGTAGCGAGCTGATAATACATAGCGTATGACTCTTGTCATACTCTTATGTATTATGTCCTCTTGATAAGAGTGTGCCACCAGGCATTATGCGCTCTCTGACGTTATCAGAGAGCAAAAACTATGCTCTGTTCGCTAACGCAGAGTTGGAAGTGGACAAGATTTTCAGTGTCCACGTCCACGTTTGTCCACCCAGGTCTTGTCCACGTCCGCCCGCACATGCCCGCATGTCCACGATTTTAAATTTTGTCCACCAGTGCCCACGTTTCAAAACAAATTTTCTTTTAGTAATCCATCCTTTAATTCTATATTAGAACCAGGATTTTTTAGAATTACACTTTGCCTTTTAGTGTGCTTTTAAGCTGGTGTGAAGTTTGGTCCGGTGTTTTCTCTGGAAATTTACTTTTGCAGTATTAATACGTTTTAATGGGTTTTTGTAGCATATAATATCATATGTAGTACATTGGTTTCGTCTGTTCCGAAGAAAGAAATAACATGTATTGCTTTTCTCTTCGCACAGAATGATATTTCATTCAAATTACTTGAATTAAAGTCTTCCGAAAATGGCGGGAGATCTGGGGAGTGGGACCTTCCAGGCTTTGAGAATTTTCAAAAATTCCGAAAAAACAGGTCAGAAAACCTTTACTTTTCTAAAGTAAGAAGATATTATAATATACACTCAAAATTGGTAGAGATAAAAATGTACATTAAGCCAAAACACATATTGTCTACATTTACGAGTATATATAATGGAATTTAAAAATGTAATGCTTAATGATTTCTCTAAGGCTGGCATTGGCAACGCTGAGTCGAAATCAAGCAGAAATACACATCTATGAAATAATTGCGCCTGGGCAATGCAACTTCACTAAAATGAATAAGAATTTGCTTCTTCAGCTAAACATTTAATGTTTTTTAAGTTTTTTATAGTTTTAAAAAGTGCGAAAAACAATAAAAACACAAAAGTTAGATTTTCAATAAAGCTTGATGAGAGGTTCTTTGAGATGAGTGGCAGGTGTCCGGAATTTCGAATTGGAATTTCCTCCATTCCTCCCCTGCAATAATAGAAAAATCCCTGTAATAAATTGGCTTTCAAACTTTTAATTTTTGTTATTTAAATATCAATAAAAATTAAACAACTTTTGTTGCTAAACAACAACGATAACAAGAAAACAATTTTTGGTCATGAATTTCTCGAAGTGGCAAAGCTTAAGAAAAGCGACCAGTTCAGACTACAAAAGAAACGTCTTCCCGAGGGCTTTTTTCTGAAATCGTTTAATGAACGAATCGTAAACTCAAGGTTTTGAGAGAAATGTAATTTTTGTCTGCTTTTTATCAAAATTTTCAAGTTTGGAAGCTTATTTCTCTTGAACAGAATGACAAAACGCGAAACCATGAAAAATAGTCCCCTGTAGAGACCTTCACTCAGGCCCGTCGGCCCGGCCCGGCCCCGCCCGGCCCGCGGGCCGGGCCCAACGTCGAGCGGGCCGGGCCGGGCCGGGCCGAGGAGAAAAAATTTGGGAGCGGGCCGGGCCGGGCCGAGTGCAAGAGCGGGCCGGGCTTCGGGCCGGGCCGACCAAGATTCGTTACATTTTTTCTAAATTTATTGCCTTTTAATAAAATATATGTGCTAAAAGTTCTCAAACCACATGCAGAAATATTTGAGGTCTTTTATCATTTTAAATTAACTACTTAGTCTTTTACATTTTTGGAAACTATATAAATTTTGATTGCTATCATGGTTTTGTTGAAAATAGTTGCGAAGTTCCAAGTTTCCAACTAGGTTCGTACTTATTGTAAGCATTTATGCGATAATTTGGGACCAATAATAATTTAATTTTGAACAAAAATTCTTGGACTTGGCTTGACTTCTAATTCATTCGTCAAAGGGTTGTATGTAGGGGTTCACTTCGTTTTCCAAGTGTTTTCGTTTGCTAAGTGTTTTAAAATTCTTATAACTTGAAGCCAAGGAGTTGGGGAGAAAGGACGAGTGCGCCGAAATCATATAATACAAAAACTTAACGAAAAATGTCAATGTTGAACTGTTTTTGCATAGCAAAAAATTGATTACAGTTTTAAACTTACGGGCCGGGCCGGGCCGGGCCTGAGTTGGAGCGGGCCGGGCCGGGCCGGGCCGAGGTCGAAATTTTTTGGAGCGGGCCGGGCCGGGCCGGGCCGACCCAAAATTTTCACGGGCCGGGCCGGGCCGGGCCTGAAAATTTCGGCCCGTGAAGGTCTCTAGTCCCCTGTAATTGTCTCAAAAATGTCTGTGCAACGCCGTTTTGTAATTGATTGTATGAGTTGAGAGAAATCTGTGTTCGACACAATCTGGTTGCGATTTTCAAAATTTCACATTTTCGTTGCTGTGCGGTAGAGAGAGATGCCTCAGAGAGCTCTCCATTTGGACATATATAAGTTATCTCTTTAGGACTACTAATATCAAGAGTACATACTGTTTATAGAGTCATTTGGGCTGTCATACTCTTATGTATTATGTACTCTTGCATATATGTATAGACAACACTTGATCGACGGACCAGTGCTGTTGAAGCTGTCGAAATCTTGCAATATTTGTATTTGAGTTTTTGAAAAATGGCCAGTTTTGGAACTCGAAATTCAATTTTCATTGTTATCTCTTAAATTGATCTTAATCTACATAATTTCCCTAAAACGCAAATGTTCCACCGCGACTTTTCTAAAATGTTTTATAGGCTAAACGATGTAATTGTAGCAAATTTGAATAAATTTCAATGCAATTGCGCTTTTATAGCCCAAAGACGCCCACGCGGACCCGAACCAGCACCTTAAGCATTGTAATTTGTGAAAGAAATATGTTCATTATGGTTCCTTTTCCCAGCAAACATCAAGGTATAGTATAACACCAACGCCTGCAGGTGTAGTATTAAAGCGATTTAAAAAGAAATGGCGTCAGCAAAGCTAAAAAGTCACAATGCCAGCACAATAAAACATAACAATGGAAAACTAAAAATAGCCAATATAAAAACGATTATATAAAGCTAGGTTGAATTTTAACGCTTTTTATAAAAAACGGGTGACGAAAATTTTGTCCACATTTGTCCACGTTTGTCCACGTGGACAAACCCTCTGTCCATGTCCACTGGACCCGCGGGTACCCGCGTCCACCTTCCAACTCTGCGCTAACGGTTGACCCCTCACAAACTAGACCCAGTGACTCCCGGAAATAAGTACCTGGTCGAAACGGGGTACGCTCACTCGCTCTATGTTTATGTGCTTAAGCTCGAAAACAGAAGCAGTGCGTGCGCGAATTTTGTGCATGCTTCGAGCTTTAGAGCACAAGCATTGCGCTCCAATTTCTTTGAAGTGACGGGTCTAATTTGCGGAGGGCGGGTCAGCCGTTGGCGAACAGAGCATAGTTTTTGCTCTGATAACATAGATAGAGCTTGCCTAGTCGCACACTCTTATCACGATGTATTCTTGATGTCCCTAATAAACAGCTTCCTGTGGAAATTAAATTTATTATATTTTCATTGTTTACAACTAAGATTTGATTTCTTTGATTTGATTTTATCCAAAACCGATTTCCTCGATAATGGCCATTTGTAATGGAATTAATAAAATAAGGTGCTAAAAGTAACCAAAACCGGTCTAAAAGTATTCCAAAATAACCAAACTGCAAGGAAGAATTCTTATGCCATGGATCTGTGAAGAAGAGCGAAGATCATCAACATGGAATGTATTTATCAAATAATGTCCAAGCAATGATTGTATAAGATTATTTTCATGTTTGTCTAGCTAGAGTTGCCAGTATTCAGTAGAAATCAAGAAGTTTATCAATAGGGTTCAAGGTTGATACTCAATTAGGACATGAATTAGTTTTATTTATGATCTTAGGCTTAATTAAGTCCTACTAACGTGTGTCTTATTAACAATACTAATCCAGGAACTGTGTAAAAGAAGTATTTCGGTCCTAATCCCTTTAGTAAGCGGAGTTGTTATTCCTACACGAAGATAAAAATCGACACTTGAACCAAACTTAGATGAATTAGTGAGTACCGCCCATAATTTTCAGTCAAGTATAGCCTCCCTCGTAAAATAATATAATTACTAGTGTTCGTTTACTAGTTAGCAGGAAGTCATAAACCCGAAATATGGAGTTTATGTGCATAATTAAGGCAAAAACTAGTCGTAAAATTGCCCATAAACTGTAAATTAGCACTGAAAATAGCAAATATTGGAAGATGGTTCATTATTAGGTATGAAATAGCTAAGTACGTAGTTAGATAAGGTCAATTAGTAATAATTAAGTGTTTATTAGGTAATAATTAGTTAATTTTAGTATTTTTGGTTAGAAAAATGACTTGGGCTAATATGAAAGAGAATTTGATTCTGATTCCGAAAATCCAAACCCGACTTTTTAACTCCCAATAATAAGAAAGTTATGAGCAAAAATGTTTTTATAAGATTACTTTTTGTGTCGTAATCTTATCACTCCAAAAAGGAGTGTACTAAAATTGGTTTTCTTTGCCTTAAAGTTAAGGCAAACCTTTTTCCCTTTTTAATTGTCTGGGAGGTTGTCTACCTCCCAGACTACACCTTAGTCAGGTGTTGTTTTCTTTTCTCTCTCCTTCTCTCTCTCTGCTAGGCCTCTTTCTTCCAAGGCCTAGCAGTTGTCCTCACCTGAACGTTTGGCCGAGGACAAGGCCAACAAAAAGGAAAACAAAAGAAAATAGTAGGATTAGCCCAGGTCATTGGGTTTAGAGGGGGCTTACCTCCCTCAATAATAATAATAATTTTAATGTAAATAGTTAGGTATAAGTAGATAAGTACGTAGATTATTGTGATGTAATTTTTAAGTTATAGAAAATTATGTATTTTGTGTATTAACTCAACAAAGTTGTGAAATTTCACGAAAATTCCCCTTTGGTTATGTTTATGTGTTAAAGAAAGTTTCGCAAAATGTCGCCAAGTTTCGGCACTGGAAATATATCAAAAATGGGTCAGTTGGGGGGCAATAATTTCAAAATCTCATTAATTTCGACCTCTAATGGCCAGCTGACTCAGCCCGCCGCTGCGCCTCACATACAAAAGGTGGCAAGCTTCTAGAAAGTTCTAGAACCTTCTAGAAGTTTTGCCTTAAAAACAAAGCAAAATTCCGCCCAACTTTCGGGTTTCCCCCCCCCCCCAAATTTCAAATCAATTTGTATAGGTATGTTTTCGACCACGCTGAGTTCAAATATCGCAAAATTTTTCGATTTCGCGAAATTCGATTTTTTCGATTCGTGAGGGGGGGCCAAGGGGAATCGAAAAAATGTTTGTCTTCGATTTTGCTGAAAAGTTGTATTCAGGGGTTTTCGAGGTCGCAGAACACGAATCTGAAATCCGTTTTTCGATTCAGCTTTTCGTTAGCTCGATATAAGCTAAAGTTCTAAGCTTAAGATGTAAGCTTATACTGAGCTAATAAAAAGCTGAATCGAAAAACGGACTTCAGATTCGTGTTCTGCGACCCCGAAAACCCCTGAATACAACTTTTCAGCAAAATCGAAGACAAAAAATTTTTCGGTTCTCCTTGGTCCCCCCTTACAAATCGAAAAAAATCTAATTTCGCGAAATCGAAAAATTTTTCGATATTTGAACTCATCATGATCGAAAACATACCCATACCAAATTTCAGCTCATTTGGTCAAGTTTTGCGAAATCTGGGCCTGGGGGGGGTTATCCTGAAAAGATCCCAACTTTCGCTAATGACCTGTCACCGAGCTGTCAGCAAAACTGTCAGCTCGGTCCCAAAATTTTTATTTCAAATCAGTGTTCGTTTGAGAGCAACCGAAAGCGGTTGCTTCCCCCTCCCCTTAATGCGCTCTCCAGTGCAGTTGACACTGCATGGGGGCTAAAAGCGCATTCCCCTGGTTAGGTCAAAAAGTAGGACTTTTCTGGCCTTCGGGCCAGAAAAGAATAGAAGATTAAACAACGAACACTATCCATTTAGGGTCATATAGGTCTTTTATGCCTGGCCGCGAACTGAGAAGAAAACATTAGGATTTTTAGAGGCCATTTTGGCCATTTTTTTATATTTTGAGGCCAATAGGCCGTTTTTTATAACATGATCTTTCTTCTTTTGTGGGCCTTCGGGCCAATTTTTTTATATACCTTTTATGAGGCCAATGGGCCATTTTTTATACGCATTTTGGGCCACAGAGCCCCATTTTATCAGCATATTTTGGGCCTAAGGCCACTTTTAATTTCCATAGCATGTATGGGCTTTCGAGCCACCTTTTAGTTCAATTTTATTTTATTTGTTATTATTATTGTTATTATCATTTTATTGTTTTAAATAAAGGGGCAGCTCATGTAAACCCCTCCTGTTCGATGGAGGTCTTGAGAATTGCCCCTGTTTTAGTGTTTCTGTTTTTCTATCCGACACTCTCTTAGTATTGAGGTTTGCTGACCTCCGCCTTTCATTATTCTGTTTTATTTCATTAATTATTTTGTTTACCTTTTCGGTCAAGCCACGACCATGTTTTTACCTTTTTTAGTAAGGCCCCTTTTTGGCCTAAAATTGGGGTTTGAAAGTAGAATATGGGCTATTTGAGTGGGAACCCAATCTCTAAGTTTGAGTTAGAGGGTCCCTTTGCTATGACCCTATTTTTATTGAGTTAACTAATTGAAATATTTACCCCACAGCCGGCAACTAGGAGTTGCCGGCCATATTGTTTTAATCTCAGGCTTTGTTTAGCCTTAAAATCACTGCTTGTAATTTGCATTGTTTGTCGTAGGTCGGTAACCAAAAATAATAGGTTATCAAAAGCGTATGAACAGGGTTTTAAAACAGAATTCCAAAATAATCTCTTGTTCTTTCTACATAATTAATAATCAAGCGTTTCACGGGGAATGACCGGCTTCCCCATTAATTAATTTAATTGTTGTTAATAGTTTTGTTTAACATTAATAGTTTGGTTTGGTAATGATTGCTTGGCAATCATTACTCACACGGCTTTCCCAAAATTTCAAAGTTCTCAAAAGTGCCAGAATTCCGCGCTATAAACTGAACTCATAACAAATTCTCGTTTTAAATTTAGTTAATTTAGTATGTTTAACATAATAGTTAGGAGCGTAGGTCATTTAGTATTAATTAGAGTTAGCTTCCATTTAGATTGTTTGTAATCATGTCAGTTTTTAGGATTAGTTAGATAAGTACTTAACTAAGAAATTGTATATTTGTGTATGCATGAATCGTACGAATGGCATTGTATTGGCTTCTATGACTGTATGCGCGTTGACTCGCGGAAACTCCTTCTGTCCGATAAAGGTTGTGAGCATCGCTGGAGTGATCAAGACTCAGATATTAAGCAGGAATGAAGTGTATGTGTGAGTTGTATGAATGATTGCATTTCTGTTAATACCTAGTCTAAACATTGTATAAGTGAGGCATAATTGGTTATTAGTTTAGGTATTGCATAACTGTTGCATGATTGTGTTTAATTAGCAAATAGGGTTACGTAGTTCAATATTAGAGTACCTAGGATCCTTGTATGTATGTTTCATGTAATGTAATTGTCAGTTGTATTCGAGTAAATGATCGTCTAAATGGTTAATGATTCTCTGTGTGCATGATCCGTATGAAGTGCCAGAATTATATTAGAATTCCTATAGTGCGCAGGAAAATAGTAATAAGTAATGTAGTTTTAAGTTGCAAGTTTTATTTGCATGTCTGGAAGTTTGTGAATACTCGGTTACGTAGGAAATCTAGGTTTACGCACAGCTTAGTAAATATGCAAATGAGGTTAGGGCTATAGGATCTAGAGTCATAGGGACTCCGTATTGGGTCTTCATCTGTATGAATCTGAATGTCCTCGATTCGTCCGCGTAAGCCACTCTTTGTCAAGAGTGCGGACGAATCGCAAGAACAGGAATCCTTCAGACGGTTAGTCTCATTGCCAAATCAATGCAAATTAAGCTGTAATGAACGTAGTTTCTAGTTATATTCGCAAAATCTTTGTTTCTAAGGTCAGAACGCGCCGTTATTGCCATTTTTAGTTAAGTTAGCCATGTCTGATGTATGTTTCATCCCCAATAATGGCCACAACCGCGGCCTAGCACCATTTCATGTCGGTGTTCACGTTTAAAGACAATACTAACGAAACCCCGTTATGTAAAGGTTAGCAAGGTTGAAAAATCAACCTTGCTCATTTTATGACTAATATAAAGCTCATCCATGTTGATTATCCACAAATGGCAATAATAGGTTTTAACACTCTGGCAATTTTAACTGATATTAAGCAATAATCGATATTATACCTGAAATAAGCAAATTAACCATTAGTTACGTAAGTATTATGGATAGGGCACGAGAACTATCTTCTGATAAAGGTTAAAATCACCAAGTTTTGTGAATTTATCTAGTTTTCAATGTTCGATACTCGCAAAATAGGGAGTTGTTACCTTCCCTTGGTAGAACCTAGTAAAGAACAGAGGTTCTACGTTAAATTATGACGTTTTCGTTAAATTGTGCGTTAACTCTCTCTTAACTTGCTAGTGTTTATTAAGAACAGGAAGTTGTTACCTTCCTTACTTAAACTCGCGAAGCTAAAAGTCCTACTTCTAAGTATTGTGTTTCCGCCAAACTCACGTGCAAATTACTTTCTAATTAAGTAACACATAGCAAAGATAGGAAGTTGTTACCTTCCTTGTTAGGATCCGGAAAGTAAAAGGTCCTAAATTTGATCACTTTAACCAATCAAATGTTTCTCGTGTTAGCTAAGTAAATGGGTACTTATCTGCTATCAAAGGACCCAAAAGTGTATCAATTTCGAATAGTAGATTTTAATTGTACGGAAGCAGACCGTACAAAGAGAAATCAAGTTGAAATCCTAGTTTCACATTGAAAGTACAATTTCTTGCATAGTGCAAGAAATTGTCTTAAAAACTAGCGTTTTGCTTAAAACCGACTTTAAGTATCGTGATCTTATTCAAATCGCTCAGAACTTATGTTTATCCACTTAAATCGCAAACTTTCACAACAATTTCGACATGTACGAGTTTATTCCAAGTTCAGAAAGCCAAAATGTGAGTAATGGTTGCTGGGTTCGAATCCCGCACCTATAACTTGTATTAATGGGTTTTAACCCATTTGATTCAGGTGCGGAAGCGCGGAATCAAGCCTAGATCGTCAGTATTTTCGGAAGTCTCAGTAATTTATTTGATCAGAACTATTGATAGTCAGTCCGAAGGAGGACATACGGATATTGGACAGTTATTTGGATCGGAATCAGTTCTATAAGGTACATTGAGAAGGTCGGATCAGACTTTTGTGGAACGGTTAAGGCAGAGACTATTTGTGAAGTCAAGCACCAGAATTGAATTCGGGACCTACAACCTAAATCAACTAACTTGGAAATCATCCTTTCACAGCATTTCAAATTGAACTTTATTCTTTTCCTTAAATCCAAAAGATGAATCTTTTCGAGCTAATCATCAGTCTTATCGAAGGGGTTGTCACCCCCTGTCTTGGGCCTAACTTATTCAGTGGTTATTCCAGTCAATCGGAAGTAGAGAATTTAACGAAGAGATTAAATTAAACTACACCTGTACTAACCCCATAAACGGACCAGGAAACTCCCCAACCGGACCCCCCTTGTGTTTGTCCCTCGACGACCGTATAGCATCCGAAAGTGCTATTGTTACTAGCATTTCGGGCTCACCCACAGACCGGAACCATTGTACTACTAACCCCTTTAATCTAGTTAATTTAAATTGTTCAGTAGCTTTCCTTATTGATATTACATTGTCCTTGGTAAGGAGGACGGAAGAAAGAGTTGTAATCCAATAACACGAACACAAGCATATAGGAATTGCACAATAGAGTTTAGTAATAGGTCTAATACTTTATTAGTTAGTTAAGAAAGGAAAGAAAGAGGAATACAGCAGAACTGAGTTTAGTCACCGGAACCTTGTCCCTATCAACCATTAATAATTTGGGTAAATCAACTACTGGCAACTCTGGCAGACTACTCTTGTTTGTGTAATTGTTCCTATGATATAAAGTTTGTGATTTGTATCTTGTCTTACTCCCTGTACGCACTGTAATAATCACTCTTGTTACTTATTATTATTACTCTTATTATTATTAGTAATACTGCTAAGATTATAGTCATCATTATTAAATTGTTGTGTCCTAATATAGAATACATTCATTAGGACATAAGGTTCAGATCAGGACTTGAATTCATAGCCCCTGCTCAGGTAAGTGACTAAATTGAACCCTTGGTCCCGACAAAGACATCATCATCATTGTTCCAGAATCTTGATTTGACAATCAAGATTCACAATCAGTGTTCTTTGATACAGACCTGATTCATCTATCCAGAAAAAGGCAAGTGTCGACCCCGCTTGCTATTGATATCCCTTGGATCCCTACCCTCTTCAAACGAACTCACGTCCAGACCCCATCCAGGTTGACCGCAAGGAATCTTTGGTTTTGGACAAATCACCTTCCGAAGATCCTGTGCCTAAGTTTATCTTCATCAGATAAACGAGTCGACCTTCCGTGCACTCGAAGTGGTTGATACCCAGAGTCAGTCGTGATAGACTGTTGCGGAATTTGGAACCCCGATCCTACCCACTTCATTACACATTTTTGACCCAAAACCGTTTTTGGCTTACAAAAGACAACAACAAAAAACAAGTTACAACTTGACTTAACCACTAGATATACTGATAACGGCTGAAATAAAGACTAACCTAGAAAAACACATTCTAGCGGAAGATCGAGGCAGAGAAGAGGATCATGCATAGAAAACATAATCCTCAAGCAAGCTACCGGACGGTTATTTGCACAAAAATTGCACCGCAGTTACTCCCAAGGCAGCTACCTTCGTATAGCTACCTTCGTAACTAATTGTCGAAAGCAGCTGCTCCTTGCACAGCAATAGCTACTAAGTAGGCGAAAAACTACGTAGCCCACTCGTAGGCTTGTGGCGTGGACAAAATACCGGGTGCAGAAGTAGAAGGTACAGGTAGGGCAAGTACTTCGATAGAAAGATGAAAAAGCAATCTGTCTGTAGAGAAGATAAAAAATTGGTCTTAAAAATTTATATGACTTAGCTATTTCACTAAAAACATCTGATTGACTCAGATTGAGATGGCAGACATAAGTGAACCTTTTCACTCTCAATGTCTATTTCTATCTCAACCTAAAAATCCTAAATTATTTTAATAAACATTGTTTTAGAAACTAATATTTTAAGCCAAACAAATCTGACAACATTAGGCCCGGAGGGTCCTGGCTTGAAATCCTTTGATATAAGTTGGAAACTGGAAGGGCCATTCACTCCTCCTGGTGCCGTTGATCTTCCCCATAAAATAAAGAACAAAATTTTAGAATCGAATCGAATTCTTCAAACTTAAACTGCAGCCACTTGCTGCATTGTAAATGTAACAGTGGAAAACAAGCGAAAAACTCAAAAAGTGTGTATACCATTTGAAACATCCTTCAAACTAGACAAAATTAGCAATGAACTGAGCCCGAAGTGTTTCGAAAGATGAGGACAGCTAGCTATGCTAGTGAAGTATTATGTAGCTCAGTCGTCCTATCACATCGTTAATTAATTAGGTAAATTACTTACCTCTTACTATTACTAAGGTAAATCCTTACTCAAATGTACCTCCGCCCTTCTCAAATGTGCTATCCAACTCCTCAAATGCGCCACCTCCCTCCTCCAATGCGCCACCCCCTTCGTCATCTACCTCGTCGGGGGTACAAATGTCTTCTTCTCCACTTCCTAGCCAAGAGTACCCCCGGAAATGACTATTACCAAGAGTACAGATTTTATGAAGCCTTTTCGTAGGATATTATGTTATCTCAGAACAAAGTTTATATGGGAACTTTGAACCACGATTTGCTCACCCCTGGTCAATTGACAGCTGAATGGAACAACCGGGACTCAACACTTTTACCAGTGGTTCTTGCGATTGACGTAGTGGTTCCCCCTTCCTCGGAGGTTTGGGCTCAGGCCAGAGTCTCCCCAAGACTGACCGAGACTCCCCCCATTTGTTTGAACCATTTGATGATTTTGTACATATAAATCGTGTTTTGCCGTATGGGGGGATTGTTGTACCTAAGGAAACTGTTTTTACTTTTTTGGTGGCTAATCCTACAAATTTTCAGGTTGAGCTATATAAAGCTACTGTGGTGGGGTCCATTAGCCCGGCTGAGGACTACTTCTCCACAGACCTTAATCTGGATGTACCATTGGCGGTCATTAGAGCGCAAGTTAACTTAGATACGTATGAGTCAGGATTGTTGTTTGTGGTTGATGAAGACCTTGGGATCCCTCTTGCTCAAATTTTATCTCCATTTACGGGCTCGTTGGTTCTTAATTGTGATTCAAAATTGGACCAGGGGGACATTCTATCAAAAGAGGGGATGGATTCCCTGAATTTGGATGCGTTTTTTGAAGAAACTGAAAAAATCCCAGTAGCGAATTCGTGTGTTAAGGGGGTTACAGCCCCTCCTGAGCCTAAGTCTCCTCTAAGAGAGGGGGTGGTTTCTCCCAAAAATAGCGATGGGGAACCCAAAATTTAACAATCCTGTCTGTTTTCTGACGATGATTTGACAGATTTTTCTAAAGAAACTCCGAATTCGTGGCAACGGTACCTGTGCTTTTTTCAGAAGTTGTGGAGTCTTGGGTGGTAGAGCCTCAGCCTCACACGGAGGTTCCTGCTGTTCAGGAGCAACAGTGCGAGGGAGTGGACCCTCATACAGTGGGTTTGTCAACGGAACAGGTTGCTTTGATAAAAAAGTTTCGAAAATTTTTGCGGCGTAAAATTCATCCGGGAGAGCCTGGGTTTGAGTCCGTACGTACACGTTGACGACTGAAAAATTTCATCCTACGGACCTTTCTTTTGACGATGCTTTCTCTCGTATACCTGCTAATGGGGACACTGCACGTACTCCTGAAGAAGAACTTGAAGTCCCTTTAACAGCGGCTGAATCGGTAGCATGTGCTCCTTTTTTCTGATCCAGCAAAACGTGATCTTTTGAATGGGAAGATTAGCCTGAAGGACTGCTGTATCTCTCGCAGAAATCAGCGGCGTCTGCGGCTCATGATTTTAAATTTTCCCGACATTTGGGATACTGCAGGTGGGTTCGGAAAAACAGATATTGACTATCACTATATTGAAATTGAGCCGGGTAACCGTCCTATTCGTACCTGGGCTTACAAAGTTAACCCGGTACAGAAGAAAAGTATTGATGAGAAGCTTTCAGCGTGGCTGGAACAGGGCCTTATTCAACCCTCGCGGTCACCATGGGCCTCCCCGATTATTTTAGTTGCAAAAAAGGATTGGGATTGGCGTTTGTGTGTTGATTATTCGAAGCTAAATTCTGTTACTGAGAAAGATTGTTATCCGCTTCCACGAATCGATGGCCTTTTTGAACTTATTTTGGGTCATTGCATTTTTTCAAAATTGGATTTAGCTTCGGGGTTCCATCAAATTCCTGTTTATCCAGCTGATCGGGGAAAAACGGCTTTTATTACCCATTCTGGCCTATATGAATTCAAAGTGATGCCGTTTGGGTTGTGTAACGCCCCCAGCACGTTCAAGCGAATCATTGACCGTATTATGGAGGGTTTCGTTGCTTACATTGACGATATTCTTGTAACTATGGCTTGAGGAAAGTCTATTGAATCAGCAACAACGAAGTTTGTGAATACGTCGCAAGACATAGTTCCTAACTTGTAGGACACGTCGTGATTATGCAATTGCGCTATTCGCGCTGTGATCCACTCAAGAGGCAAAGCTTGCTTCAGGGTGTCTATATCAAAAATTTTGACTTTGCAGTTCCAAACGTTGTCGCGCAGTTGCGCAACCGGCTCAAGAACTGCCTTTACAGATTCTCCAATTTCCTTTATGTGAAAAACTTTGACATTTTCTGGAGCCAAAGTGGAGGAATTCATTAGTATCAGACTATGATAATAGACATTTCCTCCTCCTATTGTACTTCCCCCAAGCCACAGTGGCACACCTGACGGCACAGATTGCAACATAGCATCGTTAACATCAGTAGCCGCTCTGATGTGCCCAGCATAGTAGTTAAAAACCCCGGTCAAATTTTTTTTGAAATTCGGACATAGTTATTTTTTGAGCTAATTTTTGGATTTTGGTATTTTTCGAGAGAACATCGTGATTTTTCCAAAAAGGCCAAATTATCAGCGTTTTTGACAAATTTTGAATGGAGAAACGCAGAACGATCCTTGAAATGCGAGGATTTAGGGTGAAAGTAGAAAATTGGCCGATTTTTGGCAAAAACTTGGGCTTTCAAAAAATCCCGAGGCATAAGCAAAAGGATGGGGCGATTTCGGTTTCAGGTAATTTCAGGGGAAGATGGGGACTGGGGAGAGAGCCCTGCCTCTTGTAAAATACCCTGCTCTTATCATAATGTACTTTTGATACATGTGATTTGATTTACATACATACATTATACATACATTTGAATACATACATTTGATAAATGTACATAATGTACATAATATCACTTATAACCCTTTACGAAATTGGTTCCACTAGTTTGAGTACTTCCAAAACGAAAAAGTTTTGGCAATATATGGAGACATTACCACTTTCGTAATCCTACAGCTATGCTATGCTTACTAGGAATAGTCTATATGAATAATGGCATGTGTTGGTTTTAGCTGGTATTTTTTCAAGTGTCTTCATCAGGAACTGAGCACCATGAAATTCCCCCATCAGCAAGTGTTGTGGGCGTTAGCAACGAAACTATGTTGGCAGCTTCACCCGTTTCCAGTGGGATGATGCACCTGTCGTTAGCGTCAACGTCAACTTCCTCGAACATCTCACAACTGACATAATAAATTAAATGCTTATATTTATTTATTCATGTACTATATTATTTAAACGGGAACTCTGAAAGTAAACTTTTGTTTGGCCTATTTTTGTGTGAACCAATTTGGATAACTAGTTTTATGAACGAGCTGCCGTTTTCTGTTCTACAGAAGTTCATGACATCGCATTTTTGTCGAGTGTACGCAGTAGCACATTTTTAGAACAAACTGTTTAGCTGGTTATTCTGTATGTCGGTGTTGGGATTGGCTGAAATATTTTTGGCTTGGCTTGACCGGTGGTCGACGTTGGCTACCCAATTGGTTGTTGGTTGACCGAAAGCCGTGCCCGCTTACCGGTTGGCCGTTGCCTTGGTCGACCATGTTCGCACCGGTCAACGCACAACATTGCCCATAGAGGTGATGAGCATAATATTCGTTATCGTGGCTATAGCTTTCGGCTATAACATAAAATGGTCATTACTGGTTGTTGTAACTTGTAATCCCATATTTGATTGAAAGTGACAAATTTTTAAGTCTGCTCAACACTCAGCTTACGTTAACCTTGTTCGAAGCCTCCGACCAGTTCTTTTATACTTTTACTTATTGCGTATTTGAACCTGATTTGGGTCTTAGAACTGAGCTTCCAATTCTCGAATCGAAATTCAATATCAACGCAAATGCTAGCAACAATTTTCCGTTTAATGACTTTCGAGTAGGGGTTTCAGTTTTTACTGCAAAACTTTCATCAGTTCAACCAGTTGGACTAATTTTTACACAGTTACGCAACTTCGTCTCATCTAGACTTAAGATTAAACGGATTACATTTTATTTAATCGGTTTAAATTCAAGCAGATCTTTCTCAATGAGTTATAAAATGGTAGATGTGGGTCGAGCAAGGCACATTTTTTGGATTTGTCATTGGATAGTTTTTGAGAAATCGACTCCAAACCAAAATAGGAGTTTTGCCAAAATGGTTTTTCGACCAGCCAACTCTTGCTTGCAGGCTGGAGCAATAAACTCCAATCAGCCTAAAGCCTAAGCGGCCTAAAATAGTTTCAGTTTCAGTTTCAGGTCTCTTCCCAAAATAGTTTCAGTTTCAGTTTCAGTGCCTGAAAGATCACTAGTAGACAGTCCCGAAATCGTTTCTGGCTTATACTGGCTTATTAGAAATAGCTCTGGTTGTAATAAGCAAAAATGATCATTTCTCTGACTAGTTTCCAGTCAACAGAACCCCTCGACTGTCTGCTGAGATCCTGGTGCCAAAAACAATTTCTTATTTCCAATAATTTCTTTTTATTTAAAATTCCGCAAGTGGTGTCAGATTCTCAAGAAGAATAGAATCGTGTACACGTATGGTAAAATTTACACGATACATACCAGGGCCTTAAAGAAAGTTGAACTGTCATCCTTGAGGGTGGGCATGCAGTATGCCGCAGTAGGCGACATGACAGACGTTGAGCTTTTCTTTAGCAAATAGCAAGTATATGCATTCGTCTAGGCTAAGGCCTTCTAATTGTGCAATTTATTAGACAAACAGTTTGTATGGACATTATCACGAGGACACGTCATACAGCATACGTGGACATAACAGTACAGCACTTCACAAACATGGCAACATTAATAGACAACCGACCTTTTATACTAAGACAATGGCGCAGAACCTCACCACATTGGAAGGAACGAATTAATTTAAATTTATGGAAACTTTATTTTAATTTTGACTTAAGAAGAAAGCTTTAGAATTTTGGTACTTGGAATCTTAGATAAATTACGTACAGCACTGCCTATTTCTAATCTACATCACAAATATATACGAACGTATGTATCAAATAGGACACACGGTGATAACTCATCTACATTACAAGTAGAATAGGGTGCACGAACAGTTTTTCCTGTACTAATGCTTCATTATTAATAAGTTCAGAGATTTTCTTCGTTTCGATATGAAATCCATAGAGCGGTTGTTAAATCTGCTAAAAACAAAATTTCGCAACAGAAATACATAATTTCATTATTTTTGATTTTGCCATCTCAGTTTTAGGATCATATTTTAAAGATGATTAAGAATACGACAATTACTATGCATTTCTTCCATGCGCTAGATCTGTTGCTAGAGTGCTCAACTGGCCTTTTTCTTATCAAAAAATCTGGGTTTGCGATCCCATCACTAGTGGGGGAGGCCAAAAGTGGGAGACATCTAAAGTGGTCTAAAATCGTCAAACAACTAGTAACGTAAGATGTGCTATAACTAAGCTGAAAAGTGCTCAAACGTTCAGTTTTAACACCAAGATAGACGATTTTATACCAAATAGCTCCGGCATAATTTAATTTAATATTTTGACGGCAAATCCATAATACATTGGCAAATGCTGGTCACCTTGCTCAAGTTAAGTGAGGGGAAGCCCAAAAAGCGGGGGTGGGAACTAGTTGGAGAGAATGCGGTGAATTAGCAGCTAAAAATGGGGGGGGCTGGACCCCACCCCCCCCCCCCTCCCCCAGTAGAAACAGCCCAGCTCAATATCCCTTCTGTTTGGATGAGGAGGGGCAGATTTGCACGAGAGTGTTTTTCTAATCAGCGTGGATGACCCTTTTTTGTTTGTGGTGGCGGAGCGTATATTGTCTCAAAAGAGTCGAAATTGAGGGTGGGTTACTGTTTACTTGTTACGTTACCTTATTTTATTGCTATGTTTAACGTGTAATTTTGTTAAACTTTTTACTGTCTGACCGGCGAAATTAATGAATCACGCAGGTCTGACCTGCGTGATTAATTAATTCCGCAACATCGTGTTCCGTATTTATCGTGATAGGCCCATTATGGACTTGCTGGGTGGGATGATACGTAGTCTTCAGATTGGAATCAGTATATGCCACCCATGTAATTTGCAGCCAGTCTACTTGTGTAATTTATATCATTTTTTGTTTATAATATTGTTTCTTATGATAGTCACTGTTGTAGTACAGTATAAAATTGTTAATTGTTTTTGCAGTTGTAGGTGAATGCATACATTGAAAGGTGAAGATCACAAAATTGTATCAGATCTGTATAAAATGCACTGACTTATGAGATTATTCCACTGACCTACTTCAGTCGTTGTTCGGTTGTTGTCGTAGGAACGTCAGTATTTTGTCGAGTTTGTCGGGGTCTAAATACCCTGAACTCGCAGCTTTCGGGACTGTGGTGAAGAGTTCTCGATGTAGGTTTGCTTCTTCTCAAAACATTGAGCCATAACATGTTGAGTTGGCCAACATTTGACAGTTCGGTTCATATCCGTACTCCAAGTGTTAAACACTGTGGAACTGAGGACCCCCATGGTAAACGCAGTCGGCACCTTTCGGCAGTTTTCCCACGTCGTTGGAAAAACTTTGAAGTTCTTTGTAAACGCTTCAGTTAGAGGCTGTAGTTCCACAGTACATTTCTTTATGAAACCGCTACTGACTAAGTGTACCACTCCTGGGCAGCCGCCCTTACTGTATCTCACACAAATTGCAGTGTGATGGTATTTAATACCCATCAAGTCCCTTTCTTCCCCGATCTCTAATGTTCCGTCTGGAAGCGTAAGTTTCCAAAATCCAATTTCATATGATACTTTGGTTTTATACAAACTTCGTGCCTGTCGCCACCGTTCAGCATGTGGATGGCCTGCGGGAAGCACTCCCTAAAAGATAAAAGTAAATGTGCTTTAGGAACTGTCTCAAGTTGAAAATTTAATAATAAGATTTATTAAAACGTTTCATTTAGTAGCCGAATTGTTTCATCTTGAAATTTGAGACAGTTCATTACATGTGCTGCAGCACAACTATAATAAGTAGTGTACACGCACATGTGTAGCGGATTAAGGTGACACACGGTCAGCCGTTCCGTTGCTGGCGGCTGTAGCTAAACATAGCTACCTGTCTGGCTTTGTATAACATTATCAATTGGGGCTGGGTTATCTTTGCAAGTCACGTAGCTCCCCCAACGTGTATGTTTGGGATTGGGTGGGTTCCCCCCTTGCTATACGGGGAGTTACGTGATTGGGGGAAATTCCATCACTAAGGGGGCGCTCGTGGGAGGGTTCAACCCAACACTCGCTTCCCCCCTTCAGCCTTAGCACTTTCTATAGCCTTAGCCTTAGCACTTAGCACTTCATAAAATGCGGGTTTGCTGCCAGTTGCCACTATTTATCGCTATCAAACCATATCAGCAATGTACAGAGAGTTAAGGGTCGGTGGAGCTGCCGAGCTGCGTTCATCACGTAGCCGGTGATGGACAATTCTCCATCCTTGCGAAACGCCTCGAGTAATTGTCAGACAATTATTCGGTGTCAGCCAACCCCCATCCAAAATTTCAAAAATTAACTTCAAGCCAACACTACTCATAACCGGTTTAAGATCAGTTGAATGGGGTGGGGTGTACCGAAAAAATCAGTGGCCTGACAGAAATGTTCTGTTGTGGCTGGTAACAGATTAGTTCTCTAGAATAATTCTTATTCATTTTTAGAGGTGGCAGAGTGGATCTCAAATAAGATTGTGTTTAAATGTTGCAGGTAGTGGATCTAATCGTGCTATCCGGTTCAGAAAGAGACTAGCTCCGAATCTAAAAAAATTACTGTTGCTGTAGTCGTCTTCTAATTTCAATATGATTTGAAGCAAACCAGAATGTGGAACGTTATCACTGAATTTGCTGTCTAAAACTTTCACTAATCAATAAACAGCTGTGGGGTGTTAGAGCTAAAATATCGCCAGGAAGTATTGCTGAATTTAAAAAGATTTATAACGTAAAATTTCGCGAAACGTCAGGAACATATTTGGATTTGATTTTTCTGAAAACTAAAACGGCTGCTTTGGTTGGTTTTTGTTGACTTTAGAAAATACGCATGCTAGCCTATATGTTGAAGATGGAGAGGCAACATAGAATTACAGCAGCATACATGCATTACATGCTATCAGGAGTACATAAAGAGTATGCTATTAGGCACACTTTGTTATCAGAGCAAAAACTATGCTTTGTTTGCTGACGGCTGACTCCTCCTCAAATCAGCACCTGATCGAAGTGGGGGTAGCGGTTTGCTTAAGCTCAAAAACACAAGCATACGCGAAATTCTTTGAAGTGATGGGTGCAATTTCCGGGGGGCGGGTCAGCCGTTAGTGAGAAGAGCAAAGCTTTTGCTCTGATAACATAGATAGAGCTTGCCTAGTGACACACTCTTATCACGATGTATTCTTGATGTCCCTAATACACAGCGTCCCGAGGGAATTAAATTTATTACATTTGCATTGGTTACAACTAAGGAAGCAACCAGAGAATATTGTCATCACGTGAGATACTCATTATAGGAATGAAAAAGTTGTTTCTACTTACAGTGGTTCAAAGCATTTTGAATCCTGTTTTGGGCCATTTGGACTTGAATTCAAATAGGGTTATGACAACGACCTTTCTCATTTAGTGTGCCGTATGCAAGAATAAAATGATAAAAAACTAAAAGCATGGAGACCATTTGAAATCGCTTTCACAGTGGACACAATTAACAATGAAAGTGAGCACATAGTGCTTCAAAATCAATTTTACGAGGCTTGATTGGAAGTCCCAACAATCATGATAGCTCATGGTTTAATGAATTAATTAATTAAATAACGTCTTCCAAGCAGTACCTTAATCACTTTCTTTTCCGTGTAAATATTTTGGCATATACTGATCTTCATCGTTTTGGTAGTCCGAACCATTGGACGGATAGAAAGCTTGGATTTAACCAAATTTCATCACTTTACTAGTCGTCACCGTGTGGGTTCCATTTGTAACTTTCATTCGAACGACTTGCTGGAAATTAGTTGGATTTAGTATATGAACATCAGTATAGGCATCGTGGCTGCACCCGACGAATTCATTCGGGCAGATCACGGTTTCTCCAGCAGATAAAAATGACGGTAGTCGCAGTCATACATTAACATAGGGTCGGGTGCTGGGGGGGGGCTTGTCCCAGCAAAATCTTGAGGGGGCTTGTACCTTGAACAAAAATTTTCAGGGGGGCTTGTACCTCAACAATAAATTGTAAAATTTTTCGAAAAATTAACGCTAATTTTATTAAAATTTGCAATTTTTTATCAAAATCGCAACAGACGCACATTGAACCAACTGAGTAGTTGTGTTTTCGAGCTTTAGAAAAAAGAAAGCGTGCAAATTTTTTTGAAGTGAGCATACACATTTGTGGGGGCTCAGCCGTTAACGAACAGAACATGTGCCAAGAGCTGATAACAGATACCTTGCCTGGTGTCACACTCTTATACATTATGTACTCTTGGTGAGAGATCTAGTAGGGGATTTAATTACACCGAGTTAGCAACAAATTTTCCAAGCCTATGAGCACGGGCTTGATACTTTTGACTTTCTGTCCGCTCGGCCAGGCCCGGTATTGCGTGCTACTAGGCCCGGTATTGCGTGTTACGTTTGGGAGCCATTTAACACCTTCATTAGTGACTACTGAAAGTTAGTTGGCTTAAGTATTTGGAATTCTGTATATCCTACGTGGCTCTACACGAGAATTTCGTTTGGGCTAATCATGGTACCTTCCCACTAAATGACGGGTGTAACCGTTAAAACAGTTGCCGTCGAAAGCGACAAGCTTTGTACGTTTATATTTGTATTTCATATTTCATTTCGTTCATATTTGTAGTCGGGTCCGTACACCTCAGTGTTAGATGGAATACGAAATGCAGTTGTAAGGCGTTCAACAAATTTTGATATAGTCTACACCAAGAGTACATAATAACTAAAGAGCGTGACAAGCGTCAAGCTCTTAGTTATTAGGCTTGGGGACATGATATGCACGATAACGGCTGACCCCCCCACAAATTAGACCCATCACTTCAAAGAAACGCTATGCTTGTGTGCTGAAGCTCGCAACAGACGCACATTGAACCAACTGACTAGTTGTGTTTTCGAGCTTTAGAACGTAGGCATAGCGTGCGAATTTCTTTGAAGTGATGGGTCTAATTTGTGGGGGGGTCAGCCGTTGTCGTGCAGATCATGTCCCCAAACCTAATAACTAAGAGCTTGACGCTTGTCACACTCTTAGTTATTATGTACTCTTGTCTACACTAACGATCATCGTGACTTGACTAGGAAAAAATTTAATCACACCAGAATCCGAATTGCCAAATATTAGCTTTTGCTTACTACGCTTACCTCCCCCCAGCAGCCCGGACAAGGTAGAAGGGGCAAGGGGGAAAGCAAAAATGGCCACAACACAATAGGTTTTAACTTAATATATTTAAAGGTTTCCGGCTTCGCCGGAATGTTTATTTACATTTGTTAGTTTTTTTATGAAAATTGAACACTATTTTCAATTAACTAGTTTTGCTGAATTTAAAAAATTGTTTTAAAAATGAGTTGTTATCATAACTGCGCCCCCAGCCCCCCTGCATCTCTATTTCGCATCAAATATTCATACTTTTACACCATAGTTCAATCGGCACGCAACGTAAAACGAAGCTAAGACCTTTAAGGTTGTTTAAAAACTCTTAAAAACGAATTAATTCGACGCTAAATGCGTTTGTAGCGTTTATAACGTTGAGAAGAGATTTTTGTAATTTTACGCAGTCGAAAATAAAAATACGCACTCGAAAACAAAAATACGCAAAATTAACGCAGGTCCGATTTTCAAAAAAACCCTGCCCCCGGCCCGGACCCAACCTTATGTTAATGTATAGTATGGTGAACTCAAAGTATGTATAGGAATGACAAAACTCTGTGTGTAAAGTTATTTATACAAACTAACTTGGTCTGCGCTTTCCTCAACGCGGTATTTTTGCGATTGCAGTATTCGGGTATTTATTCAATAACATGCTTTGCATAACATATAATTTGGTTCAGGGTCGCAGAAAGATTAAATTTTATGATTCAGCGTCCATAATGCCCAAAGATTGAACGAGTGTTTTGAAGATTAGTTTTATGCTTATACTGCCCAGTACGTCTCTTGTCATACAAGACGAAACCGTAGCTGAACAAAATATCATTTGTGTTGGATGACACGTAACTGAACAAAACCATTTCTTTGAATCAATTAATAGTTGCGCTGGGTCGCGCGAACAGAGTGTGTTCGAACAGACAAAACTCTGTGTGTAAAGTTATTTATACAAACTAACTTGGCCTGCGCTTTCCTCAGGTTGAACTTTAATTTGCGCAGCTTGGACTGAAGGCGAATTTTATCCAGCAGCTGTTCAGCAGATGAAACCACTTGATTGGCAAAGTTAACTGTGCTGTCGTTCATTGTCACAACATTGTTACCATTGTTGACTGAACCACAATACAAAGCATTTGTCGCAGCAATGTTTGCGAGTTTGCACTGATGTACAATCTAAACATCAACATACAAGGTTTCTACAGTGCATTGAGAATTTGCTGATCTGAGCATTAATATTATGTACATTTATTATTATGTATTATGTACCTATACGATATGATGTGCATACCTCGGAAAATTCACTAGACCCATGTCAAGAGCAGCATCAGTAAACATTTTGAATTCGTTCATATGCCATATTGCCCTAGGCGATCAGTAAACAAACACAAAAATGTCAAAATTTCCGTATCCCGCTTCCCTAATTTGTCTTCCCTCCTCGAACCACTTTTCTGGAAATAAAAATTCTGTAAATAAGGTTCTCTTGGGGTCTTAGCGACGCCAAGAATATAGTATGGTAGAAATGACAGAAATTTGGGAGAAATGGGACTTCTGGGTGTTTTGGCACTGCACATACATGCTATCGAAGGGGGACTGGTGTTTTCAAAATTTTAGTTTTATAGTTTATTGTCATTTTTCGCATTTTTGTGTCGTCGAACGTGTGGTGACCTCTACTATGCTGTGAACACGGTCAGATCTCAAATAATAGATTTACTAAACTAAATAGGTTTTTCGCTGCACTACATTTTATACAAACTTGTGACACCATGGTTATCAATCTAACGTAGAACACTTCAACTAGATGAACATATCACAAGATACTACAGAAAGAATTCAAATTCTGAAACTGCTATAAAAACCATTAGTTGTCGTACGTATTTTAGATAAAATTGTTGTATTTAAGAAGACGTAAAATAATAAAAAATACGGCCCTGGTAAGAAACGTGCTAAGCTACATTTTTGTGATTGCAATATTTGTGTATACTCAGCACCATGTGGGTGCATAACTAATCTGGTTCCGGACGGCACCAAGATTCACGGCCAAATTGCTCAAACATTGGACGAGTTTTTCCTGCTGTGCCTCAGCCCAGCAGGTCTAGTTTGCTCGGCCAGAGCCCTCACACGCATTTTGCATGATAAATATGCGCACCACCGTAATTGCGTGTAAACAATGGCTTAAGATAGGGCTTGAGCAATTTGTGTGTGAAATCTTGTCTTTCATTCCACAGAACTTTTGTTTCCGATTTATATACATATTACGCATATACGTGTGTATTAGTTTCAATTCCAAAGCCTGAAACGTCTATTCTCTGTTCTGCTTGATGCCTCATTGTTAAAGTTAAACTTTGTCTCATCTCAGCAAAAATTTCTCCAATGCATAGCACTTAAGAAAAGCATTTGACACTCTACACACAAATGCTGATTTTTTAAATTTTAATTCCAATATAATAGGTAAATTAAGTTCTTCAAGGTTTTTTTAGAATCTTCAATGTTTTGCACGTAGCCTGTAGTAAGCAAGTCAGAGCTTTCTTACCAAATATTTAGCTGCGCAGCAGGTTTACAACTACTTAAATGTCCATCCAGCGGAAACTGAACCTTTTCTACAAAATCTTGCTTGTTGACGATTAGTTTCACCAAGACTACATAATATATAAGACTGTGACAGCAGGCAAGCTCTCTGTTATCAGCTCTAGGTACATGTATGTTCGCTAACGGTTGACCCTCCCCACAAACATGTATGCTCACTTCAAAGAAATTTGGCCGCTACGCTTGCATGCTGACGCTAGAAGCAGACACAAATTCGACGAACGCAGGCGTTGCGTTTTCGAGCGTTAGCACGCAAAGATACGGCGATTGAACGTACAGAAACGTGTACTGGGTGCACATTTGTAGGGGGGTCACTAGATAGGTACACGTTTCTGGGGGGGAGGGGGTTAGCGTTAGCGTGCAGAGCATGTACCTCGAGCTGATAACAGAGGCAGCTGCCAGCTGTCACACTCTTATCAATTATGTACTCTTGGTTTCACCAAGAGTACATAATACCTAAGAGTGTGACAAGCGCCACACTCTTAGTTATTAAGGCCGGGGTCATGACAGCCAACACAAATTAGACCCCAGTAACCACTCCCACAAATGAGTACCTAGTACACATTAGCTTGAAAGTGGCCAGTTACTGATAGAACGTTTTTGGCTTCAACACATAAACATACAAGGGAGTGAGAATACACAAATGTGTACTACGTACTCATTTGTGGGGGGGCCACTAGGGTCTAATTTGCGTAGGAGGTCAGCCGTTATCGTGGAGATGATGTCCCCGGCTTTAATAACTAAGAGTGAGACGCAAGTCACACTCTTAGTTATTATGTACTCTTGGTTTCACTTATATTGCTCAATACGTCTTTTGTCATTTAATACCAAAACTGTAGCTGAACAAAATATCATTTATGTTGGGTGTCACATATTAACTAAACAGAACTATTTCGTTGAATTAATTAATTGCGCTGGATGACACGAACAGCGAGGGATCGGATAAGGCCTGGGGTGTGTGAGCCGCTGGGGGAATCTGAGAACGACCGACCAGGCACATTCTGGGGCAAACATGTTCTATATTCATGGAAAAGGTGAAACCGATCCAATTATTTTGTGGAAAACTCTAGCAGCTCCCTCCCCGTTCCTCCAACATGTTAAACATAACGAAATAGGAAAAAAAGTTGTCAGTTTCTTAGCTCAGGCCAGTAAAGTTTCAAGATTGCCCCAATGAGTCTACTCATCTCTTGTACTCGTGGACGTGACTACTAAGCAGTGACCTGTGGAAATTTGAATTTGCATTGAGGCCGAAACCAAGAGTATATAATAGAGGAAGAGTGGGAAGCTTGGCTCTTCCTAATAGAAACGGGCTGCGAGCTGCTCGGTACATTAAGGCCGCAATCTCGGGGGAGGGGTCCCACTTACCATTGTTCATCATGTGTTATATGCGTTTGAACTAAAATGCATCTGATTGGCTAATCGCCTACCTTATGTCAAAATTACGCGTATTACCGTACCCCCCCCCCCCTGAGATCTTGGAGGGGGTCCCGCTTAGCGTTGTTAAGGTTCTGGTATCGCTTTGTGTAAATTCGACGCTATAGGCTTCAATTCTTTATGAAAGTGGACGAAACTTTCCAAATATACTATTTCCTGCTCTTTTAGATTCTGGGACCAGTCTCGGATTTTTAGGTGTAAAGTTAAGAAAGTTTTGGTTTTTATCATTATTCTCTCAGTACGTAGTCGATACATCAGATTGGTTGTTATGGCTGGAAAGAGGGCTCCAAAATGAACATTTTTGCTTTTACAACCTTTAAGCTATCTCCAACGGTTACGGCAGTATAAGCCAAAAACGATTTTTGGGGACAAAAAATGACCATTTTTGAAGAAATCGGTTTTTTCAAAATTCCTGCCAAATCTTACAAACAATTTCGGCTTATTTATACTCAATCGATACATCGTCCAATTGCGCATTTTATCAATACCCATTGGCTGGAGTTCGTTGCTTTAGGCCAGAGTATTCGCCGAAAAACCAATTTAGCAAAACTGCAATTATTTTGCTTTGAACATCGATTTCTCAAAAACTACCCAATGGATTCGCGTGATTATTGGTGGAATGAAAACTCGCGCTATTGCGGAGGAACATTTTTCTCGGTTTGAGCTAAAACGTCTGCAGTTGCGAGAAAACTGAGTACAAAGTTGCGAAATTTCGTGTCATCGCACGTTTGCCGGTTTTTCTGGAGTATTGAGTCTTGTTGAGCCAAATCCAAAAAAATGTCCCTCGGCCCACATGTCCTTCATATCATGGCACAAGAAGAAATTTTGACTGATTCTGCAGTTTTGAGAAATCGAAGTTCAAAAATTTTTGGTCTATATGCAACCGGTCATATGCCAGCATGTCAGACATTTTTGCAAGTTTTTGCTAATTTTGCTAGTTTTGTAAGCTCATGTGAATGTGCAGCTTATAAGCTTTAAAACGAGGTATAAAGCACTTTCCAACTCCCAAAATTGCGAAAGTTATAGCGTTTCGCAAAAACACCACAAAAGCACTGCACAAGAAGATACCAGCACCTTAAGCGTGTGTTTATATGCGATCAAACTGAAATGCTCTTATAAGGATTACGGTAAATAAGCAGCCTATCAAATGCATTTTAGTTCATTCGCATAAACACATGCTTAACAACGCTAAGCGGACCCCCTCCGAGATCTCAGGAGGAGGGGTACGCTAATACACGTAATTTTTAAAACCGAAATAATAGGATTGATATAAGCTCACAATAATTATAAAGATTTTAGCAAATTAATTAATTAAACAATGTATTCGAAGCAGTACCTTGATCACTTTTTTCCGCATTTATATTTTGACAGAAACTAGTGAGCTTAAGCTCATCGTTTTGGCACTGTGGCCCATTAGGTCGAATGGAAAGCTTTGCTTGCTCTCTTGGGTTCAAATAAATTTCACAGCCATCGGCCAGCGTGTGGCTTCCCTTAATAATTCTCATTCGAATTATTAGGTGGAAATTCGTAGGATTTAGAAGAGGAAAATATGTATATCCGTTATGGTCGCTCACAACAATTTCGTTTGGACTGATCATAGTTTCTTCCAAGTAAATTAAGATGGCAGTAATTGCTGTTATGCTAACTGGAGACAAAAAGAGAAAGGTTGACACCGTTATAGTGGACGCTGAAGTAGGTTCCCGGCACAATAACGTCAGTGATGGGATAAGAAAAGCAATCGGCACGCCTGCAAGAAATCTAAACTTTGAATAATTCGAACAAGTTCTACAAAAAACATGTCTGTTAGTGAGTCCTCTAGTAAGGGGCATACGTGTGCTTGGGGTGGGGGGGGGGGGGGGGTTTTCACCCCCCAGACCTGAGCTCACCCCCCCCCCATAGGGGTCCCTCACCCCCCCCCCCAGAATCCAGATTTTTCCAGTAAAAAACCGGAAAAATCCGGCTTTTCGGCGGCCTTCGGCCGCCCTTCACCCCCCCCCCCAGAACTTCCCCTCCTGCACATGTTTGGTAAGGGGTCTAGTCTCACCTAATTTGCAAAGTTTGATGAACATTGGCTTGATACTTTCAACGTTAGCCTTTCCAGGCACGGTGTTGTTGTAATGTCAGAATTAGGAAGGCTTAATTTTTGTTTTGATAAAAGAAAGAAAGAAAATTACATTCATGAAACGATTTCGGAACTATTAAATCCATTGCACTTTAGCTTCCAAAAGTAAAGTTGAGACTGTCAAAGGAAGATTAATAAAGCTATAATTCCCAAATCTATTATTTACAAGTGTTTTATTTCTTTTAGCCCAACAATGCTGATTTTGAAACGTTGGTTCCATATCCTTTGGCTGCTTTTGTTCCGCTACGTGGCTGATCAGGAAGAAAGGTAAACTAATTCAACATTTTAAAAAATGTGGGACCTAATTTATACCTAGTGTGCTCCGACTTATGAAATATACAAAGGCGTCATAAAATGCGCTGTATTGTTGGAGTAAACAAGTATATAAGCACAAAACACAATATGTACAGTTACATTATATATATATATATAATATACAAAACGTCACCAGTCCACTGCCAGCCAAATCCAACTGTCTGGGCCCGTCACCTGTCCAGTCACACTGATCGTGTGATTTCAAAATCCGTGCAATAGCACGTCATGAAGTGGGGCCCAACCACGGGGGCATGTCCACCACCACCACCTTCCGCTTTATGGTGCCCACCCGTCTGGCGTACCATGTCACAGGTGGGAGAGGTCCATCCCAATTCTCCTGGGGTAGCTCCCATGTGTCTCTCTCCTTGGCATCGTACGACGGAGCCTGAAGAGTTTCCTCTTCATCCTCGCCGTTCTCCCAAGGGAGGACCCAGCGGAGATAGGGATATTCCAGCCATCCCTCCAATTTGACCCGGACCACCTGGTGGCTGTCCCCCAAACCAAATCCATCGAGGCCCGTAAGGAAAATATGGCGGGCCTTATTTCCACCTTCCCGTCGCCTTCCACCTCACTGGGACCTTCCTCCAGCACCCAATTCTAAAGGATCAGGAGCGCCTGCCGGGCTGCCTTCAGGTAGCTCAGGATACCCCCATTTTCAAACTCTCCCCCGTGCCTGAGGAAATCCACCAGGAGAGCGTTTCTGGCCTCCTTCCCGTTGGGCCCGAACGTGGGGAAAGGCGTCCAGGACACCCCGTAGGCAACTTCCAGGGCCCCCAGGCACCGCTCCTTCCAGTTTGCCCCATGGTCCGCCAGGGCTCCGGTGAGGAAATCCAGCAGGGTCAGGAAGGTGACATAGGCATTCATGATGAGATATGGTATGGTGAGGATGCTGAGGATGGGAATAATGAAAGAATAATAAGAATGATAAGAATGAATGGGAAAGGATAATATAAATCAACCAAGACCTTAACATGTGGTAGTAATTTTGGATAGACTTCTTTTCTGAACATTGTCATTTCTGGACAACAATGTTGTCTTTATGCTCGCTATATCAAATACATTTTCTCTTTGTTTCAGAACAAGGGCTATATTGTGTGTGTGAAAGGTGGTCGATATCCGGAACTATCGACTTTGGACCAAGGCGAGCCTCCTATAACATAGTAAGCGTCATCTCAATAGTGGAAAACACCGAAAATAACCGTAATAATAATCATCTTGGTTTCTGTCTTACAACTAAGCTATTTTATCAATTTTATGTGCCACTTGGGTGGAAAGCTTGCTGTTTTAAATGTTTAGCTGAAAATTTATACTCCAATTTTTTTCCATGATGAGGACTTGGCACGGGAAACTACGGGCCTTTCTTAGGGTAGGCTTGAAAAATATATCCGGTACCCGCTGTGCATGATTCTGGTCTGAGCAAGAAATAGGACCGAATGAATCTGTACAGCAAAGATGCTGACATTTACTTCTAAAATTTATAAAACACTGATATTATCCACTGAATCTTTGAGTACACATATTGCGCTCAGGATTTGATCTTGCTGAATTCTCAATGACGCTAGACTGTCTTCGACTCTTGCTAGCTTTTCTTTTATATCGCTGCTTGAAGGACTCTCAAGAGTTCTATTTCTATTGGTGGATCTTGAAATCAAACCGAAGAGGTTGTATCCAACGTTCGCCGTAGTTTCTTGCATTCCAAGGAGACGGATCATTTCACTGGCTATGTCCTTCAGTTTGTCCCCATAGATGTTGCTTTTGGTCCATTTATTCCAGTTGGGTTTTCTGGACCCAAGGTCAAAACTAAAATGTTTTGCAGCCAATACAATTGTTCTGGCCGCACCTTTCCGATCTTCCTGGAATAGGTTTATGTTAAAAACTTCATTTAGGATCTTAATACCAGCTGCTTGATCTACACAAGCGAATATTTGAGAGAGCGTATGTTCCGGAATTCCTAAAACATGGAAAGCCATCAGACGTTGTCGAAAACAAGAACTTAAGAAGGCGGATACTAAGTTGGAGTTGCTCAGACTTTGTGCATTAAGACGACTTTTGATCCAAATGGAAGACGCAAAACTGTTACAATCAAGATGAAATTGGGCATGGGCATGTTTTCGACTCAGTGCAAAATCGTGAAAATGTTTCTATTTCACGACAATCGATTTTGTCGGTTCTAAAAGTAGCAATAGTTAAAAACGGCGATTTTCAAATTTTTGAAAATTAAAATTAACAAAATTTTTGCCATTCGGCATGCTCCACGCATGTGTACGCCTGAATGTCAACTGAATGTCGAAACAATGTGGGATCGTTTTTTTCAGAGTTCATAATTTAGCTTATAAACAGCTAAAGTAGACTTGTATCTAGTATCCTGTAGATCTTGTAAATTTTAAGTTTTAATTAATTCATCGGCTTAAACATGATATTATTCCAATACAAAATTTTCATCATTGTCATTTGAATCATCATCATTTGAAAATCATCATCATTTGCATCCAAAAATCATTGGAACAAAGAAAAATTAATATTTTAAAAGCAAAATTAAAAATAGACAATTATAAAATGTTTGAAAAATATCAAAAATAATATATTTCTCTTTCTCCTATTACATCGTTTTTCAGTTGTAAAATCTATAGTAAAATTTTATATAACCTGAAAAAGTTTTTCCGTGGTTGAAAATTTTCTGACCCAAAAATCTTCACTCCACTTAATCCAGTTTTATCCGTTTTTTCCGGTTTTAACTGAATATCGGGTACCCAAAGCAGGACCCGGTACCCGAAAATTTTCGGTTACCCGGGTACCCGTCGGGCACCCGACTACCCGTTCCCATGCCTAGAACATACCTTCCAGATTGTATTCTATGATGTGGATTATTGCAGAGGCAACAAGCTGAACATTGACTTGGTGCTGCAAGCAATATGCAGATAAAATGATCCGGTACACTCTCAGTTCTTTCGTACCCACAAAAGTTTCTGGCATGGACAGCAATCTTTCTATGTCATCTTCGGGCAATTGGCAAATTTCTCTTAATGAGTTGTGATTAATGTTTAGATCGAAATCATCTCCAAAGGATCATATTAGCGCAAATTATTAAGCAAGTTGTAAGTTAAAGTCATGGCAGCTCCAAGATTTTGAAAGTCGTAGAAGCTAAGTTGCAAAGCAAAGCACTGCTCAACTCAGTCGTATAAAATTTTAGTAGAGGATAAAGGAACATGGTTGTAATTTTTTAATTTTCTTAGTGTAATTGAAGAGCTTAAGGGGGGGTCCATTTTTGGGCCATTTTTTCGACTTTCTCCGATCTCGCTGATTTTCACATATGTTATTGTCCAAATGGTATATTTTAACGAGTTTTAAAATTAAAGTCGTAACTATTGCGGTTGTCGAGTAATTTCACCTCAAAGTTGAGATTTCATGTGTTAAACATAGGAAATTTAAAAAGTTGTCACTTTTTCGCTTGCGCCAAAAAGATCTCCCGACAAACATTGGTGAATCTGGACAAATTATACATTAAAATAACGCTGAAATGTTAAACTGCGGTACCCTGGAATTAGAATTTAAAATTAGGCCTTTAAAATGTTTTAATTAATTTTTAAAGGATTGAAATTTAAAACGATTTGAGCATCAAGTCAGATTTTAACAATTTAAAAAATAATTAAAAAATTTAAAGGACTAAATTAAAATTCTAATTTCTGGGTACCGCAGTTTAACATTTTAGCGTTGTTTTAATGTGTAATTTGTCCAGATTCACCAACGTTTGTCGGGAGATCTTTTTGGCGCACGCGAAAAAGTGAGAACTTTTTAAATTACCTATGTTTAACACATGAAATCTCAACTTTGAGGTGAAATTACTCGACAACCGTAAGAGCTACGACTTTGATTTTAAAGACTCGTTAAAATATACCATTTGGACAATAAAATATGTGAAAATCAGCGAAATCGGAGAAACTCGAAAAAATGGCCCAAAAATGGACCCCCCCCCCCTTAAGTCAGGTTAATATTATGCCTTTGACTGAGTAGGGGGGAACCCTTTCCTCCATTCAACGGAATACCTGCTGAAATAAAGTATTAGGCATGGGTACGGGTCCAAAAATTTGGACCCGGGTACCCATGAAGCCCTATGTCGGGTAATTGCGGTACTAACCGGGTACCCGAGCACTGGCGGGTACCCTACAAATTTTTAACCAAATTTCCGGTGTCAAGGTGCAAATCTTTCCCCGTGCAAATCGTCTCCCGGAAGTTTTGCACCGGTGCAAGTCTTCCCCCCCGGAAGTTTTGCACCGGTGCAAAACTTCCCCCGGTGGAAGATTTGCACCAGCTTTCAGAGCGACTGTGAAGTTAGCAACACACGGTCCAAAACTTTTGGTTGCCACTTAAGAATAATTCAAACAATTCTTCGTTTTATTTCTTACCAGTTAATAGTCGAATCGATGTCATTCGTGTCATTCGATGCCAAACCTGCTGTTTTTTGTAGCTTTAATTCATAAAAATGAATTGCAATAAAACTTAGGTCAAATTGTGTTGAATCAGTTAATTGAATTCTTCATATTCAACAAATACAACAAATCCATATAACAAAGTATCTTGCATTTGAATTTAATTACTTTCAGTGACCATCAATTTGGGACACTTGTACTCATAGCATTCATACATACACCAGTTTGGTTTATTAAAAGTTGTTGCTGGTTTATTCAGGGTTTTAACGTTTTTGTCATCGATTTTGTTGAATGATTTACTTTCAGGTGCTTTTAAAGATGCTGATTGCGAGATTTTAAGCTAAAGTTGTAAGTTTAGCATGAAGGCTTATACTAAACTAAATATTTAATTTGTTTACATCTTTCAAGTTTTTGAAGGTTTGAAAGTGCGTACATTCTCATCAAACATTTGTTATTTAAGATAATAAATAAATAATAACTAATAAGTTATGTGGCGTACGGTACAGCTACGAAAATGTGTATCCGCATTAAAAGCTAATATTTTTTATAAAATTAATAGTTTACCAAAGCAACTAATTAACGAATTTCAAACAGTATCTTAGCTAAGGAATTTCAAACAATACCTTAACTACTTTCGTTTCCGCGTGATATTTTGGCAGCAACTGATCAATTCCAAATCATCGTTTTGGCAATTTGGACCGTTTGGGCGAATAGAGTTTGGGCTGCTTTCTTGGGTTTAGATAAATTTCACTGCCTTTTTTTGTGGACAACTCGCATTCAAATTTAACTAGCCGGAAATTGGATGGATTTAGAATACAATAATAGCGATATTCGTCATGGCTGCTCTCTACGATTTCATTCGGACTGATCATGGTTTCTTCCAAGTAGACTGAAATAGCTGTGATCGCAGTTACACCAGCTGTTGACAGAAAGAGAAAGCCTGATACAGCGGCTGTGAAAGTTGAAATAGTTTCTTGCATAGCAACGTAAGAGATGGAATTAGAAAGCCGATAGAAACGCCTACGAGAAATCTAAATTTAGAATAGTTCAAACAAATTCTACTAATGCGCATGTCTTGATTAGTGAGAACTAGTAAGGCATTTAGTCCCACCGACTTAACAAATTTTCCGAGCGTTTATGAAACAATCTAGGAAATAGAGATGGGCACTGGCGCTTGATACTTTCGAGTTTCTATCCGGACCGGCCCGGTGTCGTATGCTACTATTTACCCAGTGCTAAATTTTTCCTCCTTTCTGGGAGCATGGCAAATTATGGCATAGCAAAAGGGGGAGGTTTAGCATGCTGAGAATTCCACCTGAGTATTTTAATAATATTCTTGTAATTAGAGGTTATAACTCACCTCATTCCGTTTCCGTTTTGAAATATTGTTTTCACACAAGTTTTTCACAGTGCAAGCTTTAGGGAACTCAGAAAACAATTTTTAACCTTTTTAAATTTTCCATTTCAGTTATATATATGTAATAATAATAATAATAATAATAATAAGCTCCTAATTAAACATTGATAGTTTACTGGAGTAATTAATTAAATAACGACTTTCAAACAGTACCTTAACTACTTTCATTTCCGCGTTGTAATGAACAATAAATGTGGTGCTTAAAGCCTCCTCGCCGTTCTCCCTAGGGAGGAAACAGCGGAGATAGGGATATTCCAGCCATCCCTCCAATTTGACCCGGACCACCTGGTGGCTGTCCCCCAAACCAAATCCATCGAGGCCCGTAAGGAAAATATGGCGGGCCTCCATTTCCACCTTCCCGTCGCCTTCCACCTCACTGGGACTCTCCTCCAGCACCCAATTCCAAAGGACGAGGAGCGCCTGCCGGGCTGCCTTCAGATAGCTCAGGGTACCCTCATTTTCAAACTTTCCCCCATGCCGCGGCCGCCAGAAATTTCTGGCCTCCTCCCCCGTTGGGTCCGAACGTGGGGAAAGGCGTCCAGGACACCCTGTAGGCACCTTCCAAGGCCCCCAGGCACCGCTCCTTCCAGTTTGCCCCATGGTGCCCCAGGGCTCAGTCGTCCCTTCCACCTCACTGGGACTCTCCTCCAGCACCCAATTCCAAAGGACGAGGAGCGCCTGCCGGGCTGCCTTCAGATAGCTCAGGGTACCCTCATTTTCAAACTTTCCCCCGTGCCTGAGGAAATGCACCAGGAGAGAGTTTCTAGCCTCCTCCCCGTTGGGTCCGAACGTGGGGAAAGGCGTCCAGGACACCCTGTAGGCACCTTCCAAGGCCCCCAGGCACCGCTCCTTCCAGTTTGCCCCATGGTCCCCCAGGGCTCCGGTGAGGAAATCCAGCAGGGTCAGGAAGGTGACATAGGCATTCATGATGAGATATGGTATGGTGAGGATGATAAGGAAGGGAATAATGAAGGAATAATGAGAATTATAAGAATGAATGGGGAAAGGACGAACATTAAGTGGTTGGGACGAACACCTCACTGGGACTCTCCTCCAGCACCCAATTCCAAAGGACCAGGAGCGCCTGCCGGGCTGCCTTCAGGTAGCTCAGGGTACCCTCATTTTCAAACTTTATACAAACAAAATAATTTCTCCTAAACAAAAATTTTTCATAAGCAATAATAATAATAGTAATTTTAATAAACAAAAATAATTTCAAACAAAATAATAAGCTCCTAATTAAACATTAATAGTTTACCGAGGTAATTACTTAAATAACGAATTTCAAACAGTAAATTAACTACTTTCGTTTCCGCGTTGTAGTGTTCAATAAATATGGTGCTTTTTTTGCTATGTACCACACCCAGTTGCTTTCGCCTGCAGGGGTAGTACCGGATCCAATTTTGTTGTTCTAAATGAGAGAAAGGCATAAGAACCGGCACTGAATAATTACTTTCTGCAATTATCCGAGGCGTCATCAAGACTACTGCCGTAGCAGAAGTGAACACGCTACCTGTTGGGCATTCGTGCTCACCCATTGGCTCCACCATGAAAGGTTTCCCCTCCAAGGCGGTCAATTCCTTGCAAAACTCGGAAATCACATACGTAACTATATTCTGGAGGGAGGGCTGGATCTTGGTGCGGCTGCACCATATTCTTTTGACAAAAAATCGACAACTGGAGCCGACTGGCACCAGACAAATTTGAATTTTTATGAATTTTTGCAGCAAAATTGAAAGATTTAATTTTTTAAAAAGAAAAAAGCAAACAATAGCAATAACAGAAATTTTATTTTATTTATTAGTTTATCTTCTTACCGCTCGCCTGTTAACCCCTGGCGAGCGAGGGGACTCCCAGTATCCTTGAGGAGTTGTAGCAGGCCACAACCAGGGCCCCAGTGCTGAATTAGTTGTTGTTGCTGCTGTTGTTGCTGTTGAGGTGGAGCAGGATAAGGAGCCTGTTGCTGTTGCTGTTCTTGCTGTTGTTGTTTTGTTGTTGGTGTTGTCTGCTGGGCCTTCAGGGGATGGCTGCAAATTTCCGAATAAATGTTTCGAAATTTGTTTTAGCTGCAAAGAATTTGCAGCCATCCCCCTCCAGCACGGGATCAAATCTCCATATGGTGCTTAAAAACAGGCGTTGTAAAATATACAATTTTAATTCCAAAATCAGTGAGGGAGCCATCAGGCTACACATCGGAAGACTAATAATAACTAACTATATCTAGGGAAAACCTAGATATATCTTGAATCTTCTAATATGTCAAGCAAACTATATATAGCTTTGTATAACTCATACTATTTTTCGTGCTGCGCCTCAGCGCAACAGGTCTCTTATGTTTGCTCAGCCCGATTTCTTGCACGCAAATTGCTTGATAAGAATGCATTTCACCATAAATGCGTGTACTTAGTGGTTTAACATAGGGCCAGCATAATTTGTGTGTGAATTCCAGTCTTTTCTTTTGTTTCCAAGTAAATATATTACATACGTATATGTACTCATGTCGAATTGGAAATTTCAAAACCGGAAATATAGATTCTTCTCTTGAATTGATGACTCCCCCTAAGAAATGAATTGATGACTAGTTAAGACTAACATTAACAGGCTAAAATTTTTCGAATGCATGAAACAAAATAAAATAGAATTTTTGTTAGCAGGGTAGGGTAAATTCTTCATGCAACACTATGTAGCAACTTTTACTCAATGTTTTGCAGGTAAATTTTCTAAAGTAAGCAAGCAAGAACTCCGTTATAAGAACACATTTGCATTATGAAGATAAGCAAGGGTCAGTTGGCATGCGAATATTGAAAATTCTCTGATAGTTTATTCAAGATACAGTAACTGCAAATCAAATATTTGGTCAGGTTTGGACGGCTTTTGCTAAATCTCAGTTTATTCAACTTAAAAAATAATTCCGCTGCGCAGCAGGCCTACAATTTATGAAAGTGTTCCTCTGACAACATTTAATCTTTTGCAGACAATATTGCTTGTTTCAACTGAGGATTAGTGCCTACATGTAGAAGAGAGCGCGCTCTGACGTGCATCGTGCTACAAATTATTTAATTATTAATGACCTGCTGTTTGGGTGCACCGAAAAAATTAATGGCCTGACAGAAATGTTCTGTTGTGGCTGCTAAAAGATTAGTTCTCCGAGGTGGCCAGATTGGATCTCTAACAAGATTGTGTTTAATTGTTGCAAGTAGTTGATCAAATCGTGCTATGCGGTTCAGAAGGAAACTAAAGTCTGACCAAAAATTCTTGGAACCGAATTGTGAGCGCATGTCCTGAGTTAACCTTTGAAGGTAGCCTGTATAAAGTATATATTTTTAGAAACCTCAGGAGGAGGAGAATCCGGTAAAACCATCATATCCGGTCTATATCCGGTTACCGCATGCCAAATCGATAAAAACGCTTCAGATACGGAAAGAGAATGCTAATTAATTCATACTCTAGCATATTGGTCCTTGGCTCAAGACATCTCCGAAAATCCGGTTACATCCGGTCTATGTCCGGTAACCGGATGTCTAGGTCACAAAAACTGCACAGCACGATGGGTAGGTCGTACAGTTTTGCTGATTAAATTTTTAGATTCAGCGTGTCCAAATTAGTCTATATACGAAGTTTTGTCCCATTTGGACCAAAATTGCGTGATTTATGGTCATATCCGGTGCGAAAAAAACCGGAAAAATCGGTTTTTCCGGTCTGGTGCTCGGAATCGCGGATAAAAAATGTTAGTTTTTAGCACAATGAATATTTGGGAGGCTACTTCATTTTACCGGTGTCAATGTAATCGAATATCCTGTCGATTTCCGGTTCTGAGCTTTGAAATTTGAGATTTTATAAGCTATAATCTCAGTATCCGGTTGGGCCGGAAGTCAAATTATTTCATTAAAATGACATTTTGTCTATCCCTAACAACCATCAACCTCAAATTACTTCATAGCTGCTGTAATGTTTGAATTATGGAGTCACCAGACCTGAAAAACCGATTTTTCCGGTTTTTTCGCACCGGATATGATTGCTCCAACTTGGACAAAACTTCGTATATAGACTAATTTGGACCCGCTGAATCCAAAAATTTAATCAGCGAAACTGTACGACCTACCCATCTTGCTGTGCAGTTTTTGTGACCTAGACATCCGGTTACCGGACATAGACCGGATGTGACCGGATTTTCGGAGATGTCTTGGTCCAAGAACCAATGTGCTAGAGTATGAATTAATAAGCATTCCCTTTCCGAATTTGAAGCGTTTTTATCAATTTGGCATCCGGTAACCGGATATAGACCGGATATGATGGTTTTACTCCTCCTCCTGAGGTTTCTAAAAATATATACTTCATATAGACTAACTTCAAAGGTTAACTCAGGACAAGAGCTCACAGTTCGGTTCCAAGAATTTTTGGTCAGACTTTAGTTCCGAATCTAAAAGTTTACTGTTGCTGTAGGCGTCTTCTAATTTCAATGATTTGATGCAATTCAGAAAATGGAAGGTTATCACTGCATTTGTTCACTAATCAATAAACAGCTGTGGATAATAAAACATAATAAAACAAATGTTAGAGCTAAAATATTGCCAGGAAGTGTTGCTGAATTTAAAAAGATTTATAACGTAAAATTTAGCGAAACATCAGGAACATCTTTGGATGTGGTTTTATTGAAAACTAATACAGTAGCGAGCAGCATACATGTATTATATGTTATCAAGAGTAATGTTATCAAGAGTGCATATAAGAGTATGCCATTAGGCACACTCTGTTATCAGAGCAAAATCTATGATCTGTTTGCTAACGGCTCACCATTTGCCATTTGCCATTTACAACCTTGATCCGTATGCATTGTAGGCTTTAGCATTTGACATTGGCTGGACAATTTCGTTTGGGCACAACTTGTCTGTCAGCTTTGATGAGAACAATAGGCCGGATGTTTTCTTTTTTCTGTCGGCATTTTGAAGCGACAGAGTTCACAGAAACATGGCCGCTAGCGAGAGTGATTTTTCTTTTATCGCCAACACAGGCGGAACAAACGATCTTTTAGACTTTTTCGGCTTCTACTGTACCTTTTCGGCTTGCAGCTACTCCGTTTGTTTGCTTGTTTCATCCACCAATTCTAAACAAAGGTTTCGTCAGGAATCACTTTGTTTTAACCGCCGAAACTTTTTCGTAGCTTTGCCTGTAGAGATGTGAAACTTCATCAGATAATTGACCACTCCAGTATTTGGCAGTATACCACCCCGTCAGAAAGCTTGTTACAGTTATAGTAAAAGTTGAAACCGCACACGGTAACATAAGGGATGCATCAAGAAAGGCGATAGAAAGGCTTACAAAAATATCGAAATTTTGAATAGTTCAGACAAATACAACTAACAAGTACGCCTGGCATTTTGGAATTCAAGGATAAGTTAAAGTGAAGAATCTGTTGTCAGCTTGGCCTTCAATTCAACAGTAAAAAGACAGGACAGTCTCATAGCGACTGGTTAGGAGGATATAGATGGAATGCAGTTGTCAGGACGCAGCCGATGGTGCCATTGAATGGGAACCCGCTAAATGTCGCGCCAACTCGGAGCTGGGTGTTGCGGCTGGCGGGGCGCTATGGAACCCAGTTCATTTATGCCGAATAATATAGTGGAGGCACAAGTTATCTCACTACTGGAAATACATATATATTGTTTATCGATGTTCTCCTTGGATGGGATTTGCTACGTATCTGGTGTACAATGGTTATAAACAATGGAGGAGTATATAAAATGGATATCAAGCACTACACACACAGCTAAGTTTGATCTTTTGATTGCTAGGTATAACTTAGAATATGGATGTTTACAGATAAAAGGAAAGTCAGAGATAATATAAGCCCGGTGTTTGGTGTTGTTTGAGTTGCTGGGAAACAGGGATAGACATGGGAGGTGAAAAAGGTCCTCCCGTGTCTACCCTGTTTATCAGCTAAACTCAACAATCGATTGTAAGGCATGGAAAACGGAACAAGATTTAAATGTTAAAACGTGGTATAAAATATTGCTGCATGCATACTATAGTACGCTTTGCACAGGCTGATCAGGAAGGAGAATGTACTTTCTGCATCATATCGGCCAACAACACGAAACTTTAGATCCTAAGGATCTGTGTCATGATCAGTTGATCAATTCTGATCTCTGATCACCTTTCCGGCTCCAGCCGGGGCCGCTACTAGCATTCAAACAGGGGAAACCCTGCGTGTCCCCCCCAGGCAATTTACCGAGATTGTCAAGGGGTGGCCGCCTGACTGGTGGAGCTACCACAGGACCTCCATTACGGTGAAAGTAATGGACGTACTGATAGCCTTGTAGAACACCTCGGATAATTGCAACTGCAGTTGTTCAGTGTCAGCTACCCCAACTCCCAGACAAAATTCAAAAATCGCTGACACTACCCCTAACCGGCGAACCGACTGGGGTGAGGTGGCTGTAAAAAAAAAACAAGTACGCCTTGATTAGTGAGAGCAAGAGTACACAATATATAAGAGTGTGACAGCAGGCAAGCTCTCTTTATCAGTTCTAGACACATGCTCTGTTCGCTAACGGCTGACCCCCCTACAAATGTGCATGCTCACTTCAAAGAAATTTTCACGCTATGTTTGTTGCTGTCTTTGAAATGAGCATACACATTGGTGGGGGGTCAACCGTTAGCGAACAGAGCATGTACCTGGACCTGACAACAGAGAGCTTGCCTGGTATCACACAATTATGTACTCTTGGTGAGAGATCTAGTAGGGGATTTAATCACACTGAGTTGGCAACAATTTTTCCAAGCCTTTATGAGCACGGACCTAAGACTTTTGACTTTCGGTATGCTCGGGCAGGCCGGTTTTGAGTGCTACTGGGCCCGGTATTGCGTGCTACGTTTGAGAGTCATTTATCACCTTCATTAGTGACTACTGAAAGTCAGTTGGCTTAAGTATTTGGAATTCTGTATATCCTACGTGGTTGTACACGAGAATTTAGTTTGGGCAAATCAGGGTACTTTCCCAGTAAATTACGGTTGCAGCCGTTAAAACAGTTGCCGTCCAAAGCAACAAGCTTTACGTTTATAGTCATTTTAGTATTCCCAGACGCACGATTAGAACACTCTTGTTAGAACGCGTAGTATCAAGAGTATATAATACATAAGAGTATGACAAACGTCATGCTCTATGTATTATCAGCTCGCTGCATCCTCTGTACGCAATCGGCCTACCCCCCCCATAAATTATCAAAGAAATTCGCCCGCTATGTTTGCACGTAACAGACGCACGTTGGACAACTGACTAGTTGTGTTTTCGAGCTTTAGCGTGCAAGCATAGCGCTCAAATTTGCTTTGATAAGGGGGTCTGATTTAGGGGGGGGGTGAGCCGATAGCGTGCAGAGGATGTAGCGAGCTAATAATACATAGCTGATAATACATGTATTATGTATGCTTGGTATTATCCACTGGAGCATTATTTAATCATACAGTAAATGTCCTCAGTGATTTCCTGAATATCACAATGGCCCGTTCATAGCTACGGAAACGAGCGTTCACTGGCCAGCGCCAGTTATTCTAGTTTTTAATAAGAGGAGCGCTCAGATAAAACTAAGACATATCCCCTCCTGATTTGATAAACGTATTGAGAACTACAATGGGTTTTGGGCAAAAACTGGTTGACCCTTCAAAAATTCTGAAAAACGGCGCTTCTTTTGCAGTTTGACTGCCTGCAAAGGAAAACGCTTTAAACGTCAACGCATAAAAATGAGACTGTGATATAAGTCCAATTAATTCATTAGCAATAAGCGTTCGAAATTAGTTTCACCATATTGGGTCGATCATTACGTTTGAACCCTCCCTCCCCAGCAGCCCGGACAAGGTAGAAATGGCTTTGGGGAAAGCAAAGACGGCCACAACACAAGTTTTAACTCAATATATTTAAAGGTTTCCGGCTTCCAAGGAATTTTCGTTTAAATTTGTTAATTTTTTAAGAAAATGGAACACGGTTCGAACACGGTTTTCAATGTTTTTTCAAAAAAACTAATTTTGTTGAATTGAAAATTGTTTTAAAAAATTAGTTTTATTACTATTGACGTTAATTTTGCGAAAAACTTACGATAATTGATGCTCATTGTACAAGCCCCCCAGATCCAACCTTATGTTAATGTATAGTATATTGGACTCAAAGTATGTATAGAAATGAAAAAACTTTGTGTGTAAAGTTATTTATACAGACTAACTTGGCCTGCGCTTTCCTCAGGTTGAATTTGAATTTGCGCAGCTTGGATTGAAGGCGAACTTTTTCCAGCTGCTGTTCAGCAGATGAAACTACTTGATTGGCAAAGTTAACTGTGCTGCCGTTCATTGTCACAACATTGTTACCATTGTTGACTGAACCACAATACAAAGCATTTGTCGCAGCAATGTTTGCGAGTTTGCACTGATGTACAATCTAAACATCAACATACAAGGTTTCTACAGTGCATTGAGAATTTGCTGATCTGAGCATTAATATTATGTACATTTATTATTATGTATTATATAATAAAACACCCCCTTCCCCCCCCCCCCCCCCCCCCCCCCCCCCCACGCCCCACCCCCCACCCCACCCCCCCCCCCGCAATCATCTACTTCATCTCTTATGTATTATGTACTCTTGGTATTATGTACCTATACGATATGATGTGCATACCTCGGAAAATTCACTAGACCCATGTCAAGAGCAGCATCAGTAAACATTTTGAATTCGTTCATATGCCATATTGGCCTAGGCGATCAGTAAACAAACACAAAAGTGTCAAAATTTTCGCATCCCCCTTCCTTAATTTGTCTTCCCTCCTCGAGCCACTTTTCTGGAAATGAAAATTCTGTAAATAAGGTTCTCTTGGGGTCTTAGCGAGGCTTAGGCAAGAATAAAGTATGGTAGAAATGACTGAAATTGGGAGAAATGGGACTTCTGGGTGTTTTGGCGTTGCATATTATATACTTGGTCATATATCGAAGGGACTGGTGTTTTCAAAATTTTATAGTTTTATATTTTATTGTTATTTTCCGCATTTTTGTGTCGTCGAAAGTGTGGTGACCTCTACTATGCTGTGAACACGATCTGGAATAACAGATTTGCTAAATTAAACAGGTTTTTCACTGCCCTACAATTTATACAAACCTGCGATACCATGGTAATCAGTCTAACGTAGAACACTTTAACTAGAGGAACATATCACAAGATACTACAAAAAATATTCAATTAATTCTGAAACTGCTATAAAAGCCATTAGTTTTTGTACGTATATTATAATTTTATTCAATATAAAACCCCAGGTAAGAAGGATATTATAAAACGATATTTTTATGATTGCAGTATTTTGACTCCTCAACACTATATAGCAAAACTATCCGGTGCCGCCGGACCACACACCCAACTAACTTAAATATAGAATTATTAATTTAAATTACTTTATCTCCAACACCATTCTATTTTTTATATCAAACAAACCAAACCTAAATGAAATAAATATTATTTATGCTGGCCACATAACCAAAAATAATATACATTGAACAAAGTGCGCTGGGACACACGAGCGAAGGGGGAGCGGGGGGGGGTGGGGTGCGCGCGCCGCGGCGAAGACCGACCACCCACCCATTCTCATACAGGCACTTCTTGTCCATGAGAAGGGAAAAACCGAACCAATTATTTGGGCCCGCCCCGCCTTCCCCTCCCCTTTGGTGACTCCCCCCACCCACCCTCCATCACCACATCACTCTCTCTCCCCACCAGTGTTACCCACCACCACACCCCCGAAACACAAACCACCACACACAACCCCCCCCCGCCCACCAATCCCCCGGAGCAATAATTTTTCAAAAAACCAATGAAATCCTAATTTTATTTTAAACCAAACAAACCAATTATAAAAAAATGAAAAAATGTAATATTTGCGTTTAAACTAAAGAAATCAATCGGAAAGAATTTGTTTGTTATTTAAGTTCGCAAACAAAGAATTTATAGGTTAATGCCATGACGGTTCAGAAAATATACACATTGCTGCAGCAAAATGTACCCCTAAATCAGCACAAATAAAACAATTTCGTCCACATTTTTTGGTCATTTATAAATTTTATTTTTTTTTTTTTAATTTTTTTTTTTTTATTTCATTCATAATAATAAAATAAAATCTTTTTATAATATTTTTTTTTTCGAATCTCGAAAAAGTCACATTTTTTGAGTCTTCGAAGTTTTTGAAAAATTAAAAAATAAGAATTAAACCTGCAGCAACAAACGACAGCTCTAGTGTATGAATGTAATGATTAAGAGTATATAGTAACACAAATATTAGAAATGAGAATCCTCTTGTGCCTGGGTGAAACTAATTGTGCCTGGGTGAGACTAATTGTGCCTCAGCCAGACTAATTGTGCCTCAGCGAGACTTCAAGTTCTGTCTTAAATTTTTTGCCTCTGTGAGACCATTTTGTGCCTCAGCGAGACTACATTGTGCCTGGGTGAGACACAATCTTTCCTTCCTCCAACATGTTAAACATCAAGCAATTAAAAATGCTGTCAGTTTCTTAATTGAATTAGAATTCAGAATTGAAGGCATTGATAAGTAGTTGAATTGGCATGGTTTTAGTGTGCTGTATGCAGTAGTGGAAGGAAGACTGGAGCATAAACGTAAAATACAAAAAAGCTTGGGAACCATAGCATAACGTGGGGGGGGGGAGGGAAGTGAAGCCTCCCCCTAGACCGACAAAAAATCGGCAGACCACCAAAGGAAGAAGAAAAAGGGAAACCCTATCGTTCGGACGGGAAAAAGGGTAGATCCCTCAGCAATTTTTTACAACAAATTGAACATTTTAAAAAATTTTAGCTATATTTAAAAATTTCTCAAAATCACGAAATATTCTCATTTCTCACTAACTTTTGGAATAAATTTAAACAAATAATAATAATAATAATAATAATAATAATAATAATAATAATAATAATAATAATAATAATAATAATAATAATAAGCCCACAATTATTGTAACGATTAACAGTTTACCGAAGTAATTAATTAAAAAACGAATTTCTAACGGTACCTTAACTACTTTCGTTTCCGCGTGATCCTTTGGCAGCAAACGGTCAATTCCAAATCATCGTTTTGGCAATGTGGACCATTTCGGCGAATGGAGTTTGGGCTGCTTTCTTGGGTTCAGCCAAATATCACTGCCTTTTGCTACAGTGTGGGTTCCATTTACAATTCGCATTCGAATTACTAGCTGGAAATTGGTTGGATTTAGAATACAAAAATAGCTATATTCATCATGGCTGCTCACCGCGATTTAATTCGGACAGATCATTGTTTTTCCAAGCAGACTGAAATAACTGTGATCGCGATTACACCAGAGCTGTCGACAGCTCAGGAGAAAGCCTGAAGCCTGATACAGCGGCTGTGAAAGTTGAAATCGTTTCTTTGCATTGCAACGTAAGGGATGGAATTAGAAAGCCGATGTCTTGATTAGTGAGAGATCTATTAATGCATTATTCCTACCAACTTAACAGATTTCCAAGCGTTTATGAGACATAATCTTTAAAATAAAGATGAGCACTGGCGCTTGATACTTTCGAGTTTCGACCCGGACCGGCACATGCTAACTGTTTCCTCCTTTCAGGGGCATGGCAAATTATGGCATAGCAAAAGGGAAAGGTATAGCATGCTGAGATTTTCACCTGCGCATTTTAATAATATTCTTGTAATTAGAGGTTGTGACTCAACTCATTCCCTTTCCGTTTTAAACTATTGTATACACACAAAAGTTTATCACAGTGCAAGCATTTGGGATTTTTTTTTATTTTTTTTTTTTTTATATATATATATATATATTTTTTTATCTCCTTTTTCGTTAGTGAGAGATCTATTAATGCATTAGTCCTACCAACTTAACAGATTTCCAAGCGTTTATGAGACATAATCTTTAAAATAAAGATGAGCACTGGCGCTTGATACTTTCGAGTTTCGACCCGGACCGGCACATGCTAAATGTTTCCTCCTTTCTGGGGGCATGGCAAATTATGGCATAGCAAAAAGGAAAGGTATAGCATGCTGAGATTTTCACCTGCGCATTTTAATAATATTCTTGTAATTAGAGGTTATAACTCAACTCATTCCCTTTCCGTTTTAAACTATTGTTTTCACACAGAAATTTTTCACAGTGCAAGCTTTTGGAAACTCAGAAAACAATTTTTAACCTTTTTTAATTTTCCATTTCAGTTATATATATGTAATAATAATAATAATAAGCTCCTAATTAAACATTGATAGTTTACTGGAGTAATTAATTAAATAACGACTTTCAAACAGTACCTTAACTACTTTCATCTCCGCGTTGTAATGAACAATAAATGTGGTGCTTAAAGCCTCCTCGCCGTTCTCCCTAGGGAGGACCCAGCGGAGATAGGGATATTCCAGCCATCCCTCCAATTTGACCCGGACCACCTGGTGGCTGTCCCCCAAACCAAATCCATCGAGGCCCTTAAGGAAAATATGGCGGGCCTCCATTTCCACCTTCCCGTCGCCTTCCACCTCACTGGGACTCTCCTCCAGCACCCAATTCCAAAGGACGAGGAGCGCCTGCCGGGCTGCCTTCAGATAGCTCAGGGTACCCTCATTTTCAAACTTTCCCCCGTGCCTGAGGAAATGCACCAGGAGAGAGTTTCTGGCCTCCTCCCCGTTGGGTCCGAACGTGGGGAAAGGCGTCCAGGACACCCTGTAGGCACCTTCCAAGGCCCCCAGGCACCGCTCCTTCCAGTTTGCCCCATGGTGCCCCAGGGCTCCGGTCGCCTTCCACCTCACTGGGACTCTCCTCCAGCACCCAATTCCAAAGGGCGAGGAGCGCCTGCCGGGCTGCCTTCAGATAGCTCAGGGTACCCTCATTTTCAAACTTTCCCCCGTGCCTGAGGAAATGCACCAGGAGAGAGTTTCTGGCCTCCTCCCCGTTGGGTCCGAACGTGGGGAAAGGCGTCCAGGACACCCTGTAGGCACCTTCCAAGGCCCCCAGGCACCGCTCCTTCCAGTTTGCCCCATGGTGCCCCAGGGCTCCGGTCGCCTTCCACCTCACTGGGACTCTCCTCCAGCACCCAATTCCAAAGGACGAGGAGCGCCTGCCGGGCTGCCTTCAGATAGCTCAGGGTACCCTTATTTTCAAACTTTCCCCCGTGCCTGAGGAAATGCACCAGGAGAGAGTTTCTGGCCTCCTCCCCGTTGGGTCCGAACGTGGGGAAAGGCGTCCAGGACACCCTGTAGGCACCTTCCAAGGCCCCCAGGCACCGCTCCTTCCAGTTTGCCCCATGGTGCCCCAGGGCTCCGGTGAGGAAATCCAGCAGGGTCAGGAAGGTGACATAGGCATTCATGATGAGATATGGTATGGTGAGGATGATAAGGAAGGGAATAATGAAGGAATAATGAGAATTATAAGAATGAATGGGGAAAGGACGAACATAAAGTGGTTGGGACGAACACCTCACTGGGACTCTCCTCCAGCACCCAATTCCAAAGGACCAGGAGCGCCTGCCGGGCTGCCTTCAGGTAGCTCAGGGTACCCTCATTTTCAAACTTTCCCCCGTGCCTGAGGAAATGCACCAGGAGAGAGTTTCTGGCCTCCTCCCCATTGGGTCCGAACGTGGGGAAAGGCGTCCAGGACACCCTGTAGGCACCTTCTAGAGCCCCCAGGCACCGCTCCTTCCAGTTTGCCCCATTGTCCCCCAGGGCCCCGGTGAGGAAATCCAGCAGGGTCAGGAAGGTGACATAGGCATTCGTGATGAGATATGGTATGGTGAGGATGATAAGGAAGGGAATAGTCGCAGTTACACCAGAGCTGTCGACAGAAGGAGAAAACCTGATATAGCGGCTGTGAAAGTTGAAATCATTTCTTTGCATAGCAATGTAAGGGATGCAATTAGAAAGCCGATAGAAACGCCTACAAGAAATATAAACTTTGGATAGTTCAAACAAATTCTACTAGTGCGCATGTCTTGATTAGTGAGAGATCTAGTAAGGCATTTAGTCCCACCAACTTAACAAATTTTACAAACGTTTATGAAACATAATCTGTGAAATAAAGATGCGCACTGGCGCTTGATACTTTCGAGTTTCTACCCGGAGCGGCCCGGTGTCGCATGCTACTATTTATCCTATGCTAAATGTTTCCTCCTTTCTGGGGGCATGGCCAATTATGGCATAGCAAAAGGGAAAGGTTGAGCATACTGAAAATTCCACCTGCGTATTTTAATAATATTCTTGTAATTAGAGCTTATAACTCACCTCATTCCCTTTCCATTTTAAAATATTGTATACACACAAAAGTTTATCACAGTGCAAGCATTTGGGAACGCAGGAAACAATTTTTATCCCTTTTAAATTTTCCATTTCAGTTATATATACGTATATAATAATAATAATAATAATAATAATAATAATAATAATAATAATAATAATAATAATAATAATAATAATAATAACCTCACAATTATTATACAGATTAATAGTTTACCGAAGTAATTAATAAAGTAAGTAAGTAAGTATTCCTTCCAGCCCGCTAGCGGTGAGCTGTCGCGAGGCCCCTTAGGGACATTCCATGCAAGCTCCCCTGCTTCACACAAGGTTGCCGTCACCGAATGTAGGAAATTTGCCGTAGGCTTGTCGTCCACACTTTTCTGTGCAGATCAGTAGAACGAAACCATAACAACTCGAGCATGTTTTATACGGACACTCCCTCAGCGGACCGTTAGGCCCACTGGAGGGAGAGTCGCGAGCTGATATGGTCAAATCTCCATATCGTCCATTTGGCCAACACACATCGACCATTAGCGGGCAGGTTACCTGCAGTCATCCTGATCTAAGTTGGTCTTACTATCCTTTGTCCAATGTTCTGTAATGTTCGGTAGTTGTGTGCTGATTGGAACAGGAAGGCGATTAAAAACTGTAACAATATAAACACACACATTATATTAGTACACATATAACAACAGTAACGGGCTAAGTAGCTCCTGCCAAATTAGCTCCTGCTCCTTCCTTCCAAGCTTGTCGATTTACGTTGGAGATGTCTTCCGTGATAATTATATGATACATAATGTACGTATAAATGTAGTGCCTGAATCAAATGGGTTAAAACTCTTAGGACTGTAATTAATTAAATAACGAATTTCAAACAGTACGTTAACTACTTCCGTTTTCGAGTTGTAATGGTCAATAAATATGGTGCTTAAAAGTAGGCGTTGCAAAATATACAATTTTAATTCCAAAAACAATCAGGCAGCGATTAGGCTACACGTCGGAAGACTAATAATAACAACTAACTATATCTGGGGAAAACCTAGATATATCTTGAATCTTCTAATATGCCAAGCAAACTATATATAGCTTTGTAACTATTAAAGTACTCGTACGAATCTCAAGATGTTCGAAACAAATTCTCGTTACATCACTCCCTCCTCTGAAGAAAAACTGTATAGGAATTTGCACACCCAATGTCATGACAAAGAAAGCTACAAACAAGTAAAAGCACAACGGATATATGAGTATATAAATTCAATACAAAAACATACCGAATAAGTATAATGAATAATTAATATAGTGGATATATATTTGGAAATATAAGTATAAGCGGCGCTACCAAAAATATAAAAACAGTGCGTTAGCTATCGTAAGACTATAAGGGCCAGCGCCCCGAATATACAGTATATGCAAATTCGAAGAGGACGAGGCCGGCGACCCCTCCATCTTAAGCAGAACGCAATTAAGCAATAATGACAATATATATAGTCCCAGAAATCAGGAATTATAGATTCTTTCATAGGGCGAGGTTGCCCAACAGTGAAGACGTCAAACTCGTTGTATCAGCAGTCATTTAGGCCCGGTGCGCCCAACCAGGCACCAACGCCTTGTCCCGGAAAAAATCGGTAAAAAATGTACACAGTTGCACGTCCCCCGTGTGGTTCAGATGCACCGCACCGTCAGCTCTTGCTCGGAAAAAAATGACGTGGAAGGAATGGGAAGTAAGTTGGGATTTTATACATCCGATCCGGATTGCTGTCGACAATCTTCCCAAATTCTAAATTAACAGCCAAGACTCGCCTCCCCATCCAGCTAAACTCGAAGAGGAACTATCTGAGTGGCAAGGAAGGATTTCCGACATAGCCAGCTTGACAAAGGGACGCTCGGTCGGCCACCTTGACGCTGTCTTTGGACTGATAGTAGCTGCAGTCCGCCTTCTCGGTGCTTTTTCCGGAGGGGCCTCTATGCTCCAGACTGGTCCTAGAAACTGTTTCTTCGGTTTCTCTTTTTGTTGGCGGGTTATTATTACCCGGTGCCTGGGTTCCTAGCCTCAACCTGTGTGAACTATGGCTGCTTTTGCAGTCAGTCATTGTTTGCTTTCGGCGACTTTGCCATCTTTTATGGTCTGGGATTGCTCCGGACTGATTTGTTCCGGATGCCCTTTTGGGATTCGGTCGTCTATTGGGTTGGGTTGGCCTTGCTGGTATTCTCGGTGGTGAATGGCCAGTCTGTTGTGATGTACTCTGGCCGTCATGATGTTGCTGGAACCTGATGTGGATCCTTTCGCCGGCGCTTCCATGGACACTAGGACCGGCTGTATTTTGTTTTGCTTTAACTGTGTTTCTTTAATACTATGCTTTATGTCTAACATTTTTGTTTTGTTTTTATTCTTGGCATTGCTACGCAGCTAATTTTTGTTTTTCTAACTGCCATTTTGTGATTCGTTGTTTTGCCTTAATCGGTGCCTACCTATGTCTTGCCTGTATGTTTTGTTTTGTTGTCATTATAAATATCTGTATCTGGAGCATATTCCCTTGGGGTTGGGGGCGATTGACTGACGTTCCCGGTACGCTCCTCCAGCCGCCGTTTCCCGGGGGTGATTTCTAGTTCTGTTTTGCGTTTTTGTCTCGGTGACAGACGAAAAATTTTAAGTCCAAGTTGTAGTCGTTGTTGTAGTCGAGTCGTAGTACTCCGTGAGTCAGTAGGTCTGTATGGGCCCAGTAAAGTTGTAGTCAAGTAGTAGTCAAAGTTGTCTGAGTCGTGCCAGTGGCACATGTCTGTCAGTGGGAGTCCCACTTGTGACACCAGTGAGGGTCCACATTTTACCCGTTTTTTGTCCACCTTACCCATTTTGTTTTACCACTGGCACTAACTTAGTGTGTTTTCTCGTTTTATTCCTCCTTCTGGGAACGCCGCGCCGGGGCGGGGGTATTTTGTGGAACATCAGTCAGTCAGACGTGTTAAGCCTAAGCCTAAGAGTCTAAATTTACAGTAATCCATAGAATTTTACAGTAATCTTACAGTATTTCTACAGTATTTCTACAGTAACTCTACAAAAATCTAAGTTGTGGTTGCGAAGTTGACAGTACATGTCCAGAAGTAGTCATATTATAGTTTCTGTGACGTATTTTAAATTAGAGAATTAATATTTGAAATAGCAGATGTTAGGATTTGTATTTCTGATAGGTTGAATAATTAATCATTTCAAGTGGTTGGCTTAGTGATTTCTTTTCGCTATATAAGTCTTTGTTAGAAACAAACGGGATTCTCGCAGTTGAGTTGGGGTCAATTTGTTGGTTGGTGTTAGGAGTCCGCCATTATTTTGAGGTCCAGTATATTTTTTCATTGTTTTGCATTTTGCCATAGTGTCACTCTATCATTTATGTCGTAATTTTGACGAGTCGAATTATTCTGATACAATTCCCTATTTTGTGGGTGAATTCGTAGTAAAGTGGATTTTATGAACTTTGCTAGGGTTTTCCAGTAGGAGGAGTATTAGAGTTTAAGTTCTTAACATCACACACCTGCGTCCCGAACCTGCACCTAGTTTTCCAAATTTTACGAAGTCCGGTCTTTATTTCGAGAAAGTACATGAGCACATAGGACCAAACTTCGCAAGGGCTTGCTTAGCGCTTGGACTTTGCTGAAATTTGGCCATCATATTCCAATCATAATGGGGGTGGCTACAATATCCCATTTGCTTACAACGAACCCCCAAATCCGGAAAGCTTTGGCTCTAGCTTTGTCCGCAAATGGGTCGTCCATAGAGAGAATTTCGTTCCGCATTCATCCTTCAACAAAAAAGATTTGGAGAAAGTGTGGGCTAGTTCCGAAGCACTAAAGTTTCGCCAAAATCCGGACTTTCATCCCTCTGCCTGAAACATTTTAGACAGCACCGAGGCCTTGCCAAAGAAGGGAACCAATCTCTTCGTGCGATGATCCACCTGAAATAAAAGAAATTGCAATTTAGGGCCAGCTTACCCCTTCTTTTCGTCTTGACGCATTTCACTGATCGCGCCGACAGCCGGTCTAGAGTAGGATTTTTAATTGCAGCACAGTATCCGAAAAAGAAAGAACTAAAGAGATAGAAGCAGAGAACAGGAAAAGGAAAACAAAAGGACACAACAAAAAATCAAATGAAAATAGAAGAATACATGAAAACGTATTCTGCGTTTACCTAATAGCTCGAAACTATTAATAAAACATTAAACGATTGTCTTCCATCTCTTCAAGGTCTTTAAAATTGCCGAAATTCCATCCTTTAGTATTCACCTTTTGCCGTCTATATTGCCGGTTATCGACTTTCTAGTTCCATTCTAATGTCTGAATCCAGTAAATTTCCACTCACCATGTCGTTTTAGCCTATCTCTTTCACTGTATAATGGACCGGCTGCTTTTGCGTTTGACTTCCCTTCTGGAGAAATGTATTCTTCTGGAAATCCACGTTTATCTCAGCGATTTTCAAATCCTTTTCATCAATCACCAAATCCACCAATGAACTCCGCCGATGCTATTTTGGTAAGTCGGCATTTGATTTTGCACGGCTTCATAACCGAATACTTTGATTTTAGTGATATTGAAGTCTTCATTTGAGTCACTAAAATAATTAGTGTACAGTTTGCTAACATTTATCGTTTTTTATCCTTTGCATAGTGCTATTGCGTTATATGAGAATTTATGGGATTTATTTGCGGTTTTGTTTCTTTTTTATAACTTTCTTATCTAAATATTATGTACGTTCAACCACCTTTATCCTAGTTCACTCTATAAACCGCGAAGTTTGAAAAGTATGGGGGAAATTTCAAATATCCATACAAATTGGGGGGTGAATCGCTAAATGGGGTCCCAGTTGGATGGGAGAGGTTGTCAACGTCCAGTCAGAGGCAGACAAAGATAGCCTGCTTGGGATAGTCCCCTCCCAATAGGGACCAGTCTTGGTGACCCCCAAACTGGGGAAGATTCTTGCTGTGTAGGCGGAGCACCGTTACGCAATGCCATGAAGACAAACCGGAAGTGCAATTTTTTGCCGGCCACCACTTCTGAGGGCGGTTCCATAAAACTTTGACTCGCATGCTAGAACTAGCATGCGAGAACTCGCAATGCTAGTGCTAGCCTTCGAGTCAAGTGTATCATAAAACTTTCCGCTTGACTCGACAAAATTAGCTAAGCAAGTGTGGCAACTCGACAAACTCGCAGTGCTAGTACTGCGAGTACTGGCACTGCGAGTACGAGTTTGCAAGAAAATATCCTTAATCGTTCAAAAAATGGCAAAAAACTTAAATCATAATGAAACTTCGCAAAGTTATCAGACATCAGGAAAACTTTCAAAAAAGTGCGCCTCCTTAATTTGAGCTGATTTCAGTAAAAAATGAAAAAGTTATTAAACTTTAGTCATCACTTCTCTGGTCAAAATCGACCAGAGAACTCGACTCGTTCTAGTTCCATACTAGCATGTCTACTAATCACTTTTATGGAACAGATCGAGTCTGCTAGTAGTCTGTAGTAGCTTGACTCGCAAGTCAAGTGCGAGTAGCTACTCGCATATAAAGGTTTTATGGTAGGTACACAGACACTGCTAGACTCGACAACTAGCATGAGTCTAGTTGTCGAGTCTAGTACTCGACAAGTTTTATGGAACCGGCCCCTGGTGTCATAACATTGCGATTTTTGGATTCGTTTACCATCACCTTTTGTGGCACATCTTCAGGCGAAGAAACAGGACAGTGCAACCCTAGTCTGTCAACGGTGGAGTCGTTAAAGGCGATTTTTTGGACAGAAATCCATCTATATTCAGCTCGGGTTTGTGATCTGTGACCTGTGATCAGAAACTCACATGGGGCAAAACCAAATGTAAATGTTGTCTACCCATTTGGCCTCTGCTCTGGAAAACTGGCCCCGAAATATTCTTCGGGTGGTCTACCGCAAATCTGCCCAAACATAATGCTTCCATTTCAACTTCAACCCGTTCCCCTGTCGAGAGAGTTTGTTTCTGTCCCAGGAAATTGTCATTTGGCCGTGAATGGCAACGAAATTAAAGTTGTAGAGGTTGCTGACATTGATCGCCTAAATCTTGAGATGGACTGATTTCTATATACAGTTGAGATTGAAATTGAGTTTGTTTACGATACTGAAATAAGAACTAAACCTTTTAAATTGTTGCATATCATTAGATTTCTCACTGATCTTAGTAAAAACAACAGTAGTATGTAATGTCTCTATGCAGGAAATTTTTACAAAATGTTTTTTCTGAGCACTTTTGTTTTAGGTCCTTTTCTAAGTTTTCAGACCTAGAACCTGGTATAAAGCAGTTTCAGTTTCCTCGCATATAAACACACGCATAACCAAGCTGGACCCCCTCGGAGATCTCGGGGGGTCCTCTTATACACGTAAATTTAACATAAGGTAGTCGATTAGCCAATCAGATGCGTTTTAGTTCAAAGGCATAATAAACACATGATGAAAAATGGTAAGTGGGACCATTCCCCGACGTTTCGGCCTTAATGTACCGAGCATCTTGCAGCCCGTTTCTATTAGGAAGAGCCAAGCTTCCCACTCTTTCTTATTATTTACTCTTGGTTCCACTGAAGAAGTTATCTGCTCCGGTCACTGGTCCTGCCGTACTAGGACAAACTACCTGGGCCGACCTGCCCTGAGTTCGCTGCAAGGTCCACACATGAAATGCAGCTTATCGTCTCTGTATAATCCTCAATGCATAAAATGTGCAATTTTAGGTATATATGAGTATAAGACAACCGCATATTTACTAGTACAGTAACGCAGCATACATAAGGATCGATTGTTTCAGTCTACTATTGAACGTCAGTCTACTACGTCTTTACTGTAGAAGTAACAGGCCAACTTTATCCGGACTGATTTTGAAGTGAAATTTAAAAAGGATCTCAAAAAATCATAAATCTTTCGTGAAATTGTTGAAACCTGACATCTGTTTCAGTTTGAGGTTGTTGCTGTCAGTTTACGTTTTAAGAGAATATTTAGAGAATCGACACTGAAACTGGAATAGACATTGCTGACTGTGACTGGTGCAGTTAAAATATGCTCTCTGTGTGTGCTCATTCATTTAGATCATATATATCGGAAAAAGCTTAAAAATAATGTTTGTCGAAAACTGCTATATTTTATTAACATATTTACTGTTTCCACATTCGCTAAATGTTAAATATTTAAATTAAATTTTAATAATAAATGTTTATTATTAAGAATCTTTATTTAAAAGAGCTTTAGTTACCGTTTTAATTTTAATGAGGTGGAATTCGTCATATAGTTGTAAAATTTTAAAGTGCAAGAAGGCTGTTGTTCGAGATAGAGAGCGGGACCTCATTTTACGTAGAATAAATAGTATCGTACATGCATACAATAAGGATTCGCGTTTTAATAAATAGATAGATAGGAAGGTCGCGTTGTTGAATCGAAATCAACAGACTGTAAATTTAGGAATGCCAGAACTAAGTTCAATAATAGGTACAACAGGGAAGGGACGGCAGTTTTCCCTATTATCAAGAGTCTATTATATAGTCAACGAAAATTAGAGAACTTTTCGAAATTTTAAGCTTGAGTTGTATATATTTAATTTTCTTGCAACTTCAGACAAAATTTAGTGTACATTTGTTTTGTCGACAATTGGTGCAGTGCAAATGCACTAATTTGCAAAAATCCTGGGTTAATGGACAACTCTTGCAAAATGTGTTAAGGGCTGTTAAGGTAGCTGTAAGAAATTGTGCTCATTATAGCTGTTTATTAATACTTGAAATTGACAAAGGAAATTTTTAAATTTTAAGCAATATTTATCATGTTGTATATCAATCGAAAGCGTTTCACAAGGCGGATTCAATGGTAGGCAATTAAAGCTAAATGGTCCAACACTTTCCAAACGTTTTGTTGGCCAAAGTAATTTAAGTGGAGCCATTACCTTTTGTTAGTTCAATCGATCGACTTAATTCTTGCATCATTGATTTCACTACTGAAGCCTTTTATGTCAAAAATTGGCTTGGGTGACACTTTATCATAGGCAGCAAAATAATATACGACACCGAAACAGCATGGCATGGCCTCCATTAAAACCTTTCCTAGCCATGGTCCTGCTGACAAGCGCAGCACTCTTAGCTATTAGCTATCAGGATGGGGACATCATCTGCACGATTACGGCCTACCCCCCCCCCCAGTGACCCCTCTCCACAAAACAGACCCTAGTCAACCACCCCCCCCCCCCCACAAAACAGACCCTAGTGGATTTCACTATGGTCTGATTTGTGGGGGGGTCATTTCACTAGGGTCCTGATTTGTGGGGGGGGTCAAATCCACTAGGGTCTGTTTTGTGGGGGGGGGGGTGGGTGACTAGGGTCTGTTTTGTGGGGGGGGGGGTCACTGGGGTCTGATTTGTGGTAGGCCGTTATCGTGCAGATGATGTCCCCAGCCTCATAGCTAAGAGTGCTGCGCTTGTCACACTCTTAGTTATTATGTACTCTTGATAATACCAAGAGTCCATGATTTTCTCCTGTATATTAGGAGAATGTCAGTCCGGTTTAGAAAATTTATACTTTATGGTAGCTGTCTTGAAGTGCCTTTGAGATATATAAAGAAAACAATTTCGCTTTCTCCATTTTTTGGTCAGACAGATTGAAAGCGCTTTCGCTTGATTGATTTCGATTCTCTGAAAGCGCAGCTCCTTTTTTGATGCGTCCACGTATGCTTGCATAGCTGGGGTCTTTTGATCTGACCATTTACATTTAACGTTGTTTATTTTATTTCAGGCTTGAATAATAGAGCTTGATCTGATGGAACTGGCGGCGTTTCCTGGAGAAATTCTCCAGAAGATTCTTTCCTACATTCCATGGCAAGATCGAGTTCCCCTGGAAGGCTGTCTTTGTCGATATTGGCGCGAACTGATCCTTCAATCTTATGCTGATCTGGACGAATTGATGATTGGACTGGAAGAGTCTTATGCTGGCCCCATCACAATCACCCAGCTTATCTCGTGGGCCAAGTCGAGATTTTCAAATCTGTCAAAACTTCATCTAACATCAGCTGTCAGTTCAGCTGACATGGAATTGATCAGTGAATGGTTGCCTAATTTGCATACTCTCACTCTAACATTCCCCTTTGGTTTGGGCTACATTGGGAACCCAAGCCTTGACCGGTTGAAGCAGTTTATTTCAATCTATCCTCGAGGTCTCAGCCATCTGTATCTCACCACATCCTTTGGCCTGTATGCTTCTGATCCATTTTCGACCATTTCAGGTCTTGGCGCGAGTGTTTCCCTTCCCAGAAACTTTTTGCCAGAGTTGTTGGCCACACTGACCCGCTGTTGTCCCGACTTGAAGTCACTGATTGTTTCTCGTAATGATGGAATTTCTTGCAGTCTTAGGGAACTAGAAGTTCGGGATTTGGTGGCTTCATCGAGTCTGGAGCGATTTGTGTGGCCTACCACGGATAGATGGTACTATCTTTTGGAATTGGAAGACTTTCCTAGCTGTTTTCGCTCCATTCGTTTGGTCGATTGTAACGATATCTGGCAAGCTATCCAACGATTAGCCGGCCGAAATATCGATGAATTGATTACGGATGAGAGCGTTAATCCGGTTTGTCCAGATATTCCGAACGAGTTTTCGGACTTTTTCCTGTCATCAGGTGTCATGATATTTGTTGCGGTGTCGGCGAGATTTCTGCGTTTTTCCCTTTGACCTGTGGGGGTGTCCTGGAATCACTCACGTTCCATTGCAGAGATCCAATAGATTCTGCTTTCATTCATAATATTTCGATTAAAAATCCTAATCTTACAGAAATCTGCCTGACTCGATGCTGTCCAAAACTGTTGTTTCAGTTAACGACAGTTGCCTCTCTTCGAAAAGTGACCGTCGAATATTTAGATTGGAAAGGATTCCCCAGTGAATCTAACATGGATACTTATTCAGCGATTTCGCCTGTCCGCTATATGAAGCTGAAGATGCGGTTTGAAAAATGGATTTATTTTTCGCAACTTTTTGCAAACTTTATTCGAATTTGACCTACTTTGAATTGGAAATATCCTATGAAAATCTTGACGTTTTAGCTCCATTCGAGCTCAAACTACCTCTATTGGAGTGCTTTGGTTATAACTTTAATTCTTACAAAGTGGAAGTTCCGCTTGACTTTATCCTATCCACAGGAAAATCTCTGCGAAAAATTGTCACCAAAGATCGAGTCAGTTGCAGACAGAGCTCCTTTTTATCTTACTATCCTTGGTTACTACTTAAAAATCTGGTCATGGAAAGTCCGAGTTTGCGCTATCTGGAGACAACTTATCCTAATGACAACTCTATCATGCTCACTCTTCTAC
>JASAND010010843.1:0-15441 GCA_030248195.1 Trissonchulus latispiculum | reverse complement strand
GTGACAACCCACAATAATAATAATAATAAATTCTGGCCATCAAATATTTTCCCCATCTAAACGTTTTGCATTTCCTCAAAACTTGAATTCTATTACAACTTACTGTTGGCCACCGTCTGGAGCAATCGATAATGTTGGAAGATCCCGCAGTTGTGGAGACTTGTTCACCGACGAGCCCATCGACCTTCCGAGAAATTCAAAATCCGAATTCTTCCGGACCATCCGTAAATTTTCCACGTGGTTCGATTTCGCCCGAAATCAGCGTGGTCGACTTATGACCGCTTTTAAGGTACCGGGAGACAAAAAAGTAGTCCGTGGGCCTTCGTGAATTCCCGATTTTTCGGCTATAACTTTCGTTGTCTGAAAATGTCACATGGTTGTTCAGCTCGGCGAGCTCTTTCATTGAGTACACGCTTTTGAAATTTTTCAAAATCCGGGAAATCCGAAATTTTCCGGAAATTTCGATTTCAGTTTCGAAATCAGCGTGCCTTTTTGCAGTTTCCTTGGTCCCCTACGATTTTTGGCCCCAATCCGGAACGGGAGCTCGTCACTTACACCCGGTGAGAATTTCTTCAACAAAAGGGGGGGGACACAATGTTGACTGAAAATAAATAAATAAATAAAAGAAACTAAAGGGTTGTCTTTTTTTGCATAAGCACAGACCAAAGTGCCAGTCCAAGTGGGCAACACAATGTCAATAACTAAGCTCGTACGTTGTTCACGACATTTCCGCCACTTCTTCGTGACGCATTTCAGAAATTGTCAGTGAGGAAATGCTCATTGAAAATATAGAGAAATTCCCCACCGGAAATTGAAATTCTCGATTTCATCAGCGCGGTCGAGTTTATGACCGCGAATGTTTCAAAACTTCCCGGATACCGCCAGACGCATCTCGTCGCAAGAAATAAAAATAGCTGAGAGCTTGAGCAGGTTTTTTGAGAAGCAAAATCCGGATTTTCCGGGTCCAGAAATCCGGAAATTTTCAGTTGAAATCGGCTCTATGACTTGAGCGAAATCGTCTTGACCAATTGATTTTGCCTGGTCCCTAATTCGAATCCGGAGCCATTGCTTCCTGGAAGATGTCAAGGGCTTCAAAATAAGGTATCACCCCAAAAATTTTCCAATCTCGAATCTAATGATAATAATAATAATAATAATAATCGGCTGCGTACTATTCCTCTTATTCCTCTGTATTTATATATTCGGGTTTTTTGCTCTATCACAACTTTCTACTAATAAATTGATCTGACAAGTACATATTAACTTTTACCTGGTTTTCCAATTCTGATTTTCTTTTCGGTTCGTCTCGCCGCAAGAAGGAAAGTTGTCGTTTCATACCATATTTGAAAATCTAATCCGGAATTTCCGGGCCGAAATTCAAATTTTCCGGAAATTTTCGATTTTCGAAATCAGTCGACTTATACCGTTTTAAACAAAATCTCGAGGCTTCGTTTCCTGGTCTTCTACTCGATATTCTCAACTGAGATATCTAATATCACCACCACCGATCGGTCCAATCTCGAGAAAAATTGAATAAATAAATAAATAAATAAATAAATAAATAAAGCTTAGCCGTCTTTTAAAAAATGCGACAACCCAAGCACAGACCAATAACAAGTCTATCGGAAAAGTGGGCAACACAGTTTTTTTAAAAAGTAATCAGTTGTATATTAAGCGAATATTTGGAGATTTATTTACATTTAATTTAGACTAAGGTTCAAATGTACTTCTGCGTATAACACGCGGAGGGTGAATGCTAAAACGGCTTATTTTGGAAGTTTCATCAAATTTCACTGTTCGTGTGACTAATATCTCCAAGGTGGTGATTCAGGGACGTTTTGGTTGACGGCTCAAATTAAGATTAAATTTTGATGAAGTTTTCAAAACACTATTTTAGTACCACCAAAGTACTCTGTTTCAAAACTCACATTTTGGGTACTGTAGTCTAATTTTTCAGTTTTACCGTATTGCACAGCTATATTAGACTCACTGAAAGATCCAAAACAGTTTCTACGTTTCGAAGCAACTTGTGCTCGTGTTCTATGTCTCACTGTCATTTTGCGAAATCACATTTCGCTACGTGGCCGGGTCGTTTTGTCTCGTAGAGTGACAAATCCCGCCAGCTTGTTTTGTGAGCTCCATGCGACATGCATAGCGCATGTGTCGCAGTAGTCCTCGTCTCTACAGTGGTTTCAAAGTTGAAAGTAAAAATCCAGCTACTTGCACTTTGCTCACTCCACGGCCCACACAACCAGAAAATCTAGGCCACATATAAAAATTGCTTTTGACTCAACATTTATTTATAATAATTGCATCAACAAAATTACAGTTCAAATTGAATGTCTGTGCGGGAATCAATGTTCAACAAGGAAATTTATCTCGAATTTCCTTTAATAAAAAATTTAGTCATTCAACCAAAAGCACTGGTTGGTTGACTAAATAAATTTTTTATTAAAGGGGGTGCTTGCAATACTGGAAAGGTTCTCCTGAATTCATTTCTTAATGTGGTGATTCCTTTTTGGAGACATTCAATTTGAACCTTCAATTTGAACATTCAATTTTGATTATTACTCATTCATTATTTGGAGTTAAAAAGCCATTTTTATATCAAAATGTAGCGTAAGATTTTCTGGTTTGAGTGTAGAGAAATTAGCTAAAATGGATGAAGCTAAAGTGCAAACTGGATTTTCTTACTTTTCCCAACTTTGGCAAGCGACCACTTTAGCTAGAAAACAGCAATTGGGACAACTAAAAAAGGGTCCCTGGGTATTTCTATTTAGAACACATGCGCTAAGTGACAGTCTTCTATGTCGCATGGAAAATTTTCCACAATCGCTGGAAAAAATTTGGTCACGTTTTTGCAAAAAGTAAATTTTGTATGATTTTTGATGATGACCATGCCTTCTACAATTTGCCCCTGTGAGACCTTTAAAACGACACCCTGGGTTTAATTTTCCGGCTTGCGTAGCTTAAGTAGTAATGCATTATTTGATTTCTGCAAAAATGACAATTTTGGACGCCAAAATAAGAACGTTGGCTATATCTCTGTGGCTTTCTCTATCTAAGTTGCTTCAGAAAGCAAAAACGTAGAGCGCAACGAGATCTTTCGAATGAATATAACTATAGCTGTGCAACTGCCATCAAACTGGCAAAAATCGCTCTGAACGCAAATCTTGAAGTTTTGAAACGGAATTGCGCTGAGGGTGTTAGAACACTAAAATAAGTGTTTTTGGAAAACTTCATCAAATTTAATCTTAATTTGAGCCGTCAACCAATAAAACGTCCCTAACAGGAATCACCACCTTAAGGTGGTAATTCCTTTTGGACACGTATTGTTAGTTGAGGGATCAAATCAAGATGAAATTTGATGAAACTTCCCAAAATAAGCCATTTTAGCATTCTAACACCCTCCGCGTGGGTGTTCCCTTCTGCGCGAGAATACGGTGAACAATAGTCCCTGCTTACACACATCTCATCATTAAATGCAAATCTTAAATAAATCTCCAAATATTCGCTTAATATACAGCTTGTTGGGTTGCCGCTTTTTACACAAAAAAGGCAACCCTTTCATCTGGGTATGTCCGTTTATTGTGTTGCCCACTTTTCCAAAGGAATGGGCAACACTTTGTTATTGGTCTGTGCTTATTATTGGGTTGTCGCATTTTTTTAAAAAAAGACAACCCTTTGATATGGCTAAGTTTCTTTATTTATTTATTTATTTATTTATTTATTTATTATTCCGGTCAATTGTGTCCCCCCCTTTTCTCGAGATTGGCTGGACCGATCGGGCTGAAATTCTCACCATAGTTGTAGGGTGACCTGGTGCTCCTGCTTCAGGCGGGCATCCCAGGCCTTTCCCGGATTCCGGGAATGGCGAATCCCGGAATTTTAAAAATCGTAAGGGGGGACCAAGGGAAACGTAAAAATTTTTTGTCTCGGATTTTGTTTAAAAGTTGGTCATAGGGTAAGTCGACCACGCTGATTTCGAAACTGAAATCGAAATTTCCGGAAAAGTTACGGATTTCGAGATATTCGACCCGGAAAATTCCGGATTTTGAAAAATTTCTCTAAAAGTGGTCGATATGGTACTCAAATGAAAGAGCTAGCCGAGCTGAACAACTTTCCTTCTTGCGACATTTTCCGGAAATGCGTCTAGCGAAAGTTATAGCCGAAAAACTGAAAATCCGGGAATTCCCGGAAAAACCGGAATTTTAAAGATTGTCCTAAAAGTTGTCAATATGGTACTTATTCGAAAGATCTCAGCGAGTAGGGATAGTAGAAAAGTTGTGATAGAGCCAAAACCAAAACTGAGTTTGAGCCCGAGCCAATATAAGTACAGAGGAATAAGAGGAATATGCGCGACAACCCGTTGATGCCGGTAGGATTTATTATTATTATTATTATTATCCGTCTGTCCCCCCCCCTAGATCTCGAGATTGGGAAGGGGTACAGGGCTGGATGATACCTTATTTTGAAGCCCTTGACTAGGACATCTCCGGGAAGCAAGATGGCTCCGATACCTTCCGGATTCCGGGTATGGTGAATCCCGGAATTTTTCGGTTGGTAAGGGGGGACCAAGGCGAAATTTCAAAATCCAAAATTTGGTCAAAAATTTTTTGTCTCCGATTTCGCTCAAAAGTTGGTCATAGGGTAACTCGACCACGCCGATTTCGAAACTGAAATCGAAATTTCCGGAAATTTTACGGATTTCGAGATATTGGACCCGGAAAATTCCGGATTTTGAAAAATTTCTCCAAAAGTGGTCCATATGGTACTCAAATGAAAGATCTCATCAAGCTGAGCAACTTTCCTTCTTGCGACATTTTCCGGAAATGCGTCTAGCGAAAGTTATGGCCGAAAAACTGAAAATCCGGGAATTCATGGATTTTGGACCAAAAAATTTTTTGTCTCCGATTTCGCTCAAAAGTTGGTCATAGGGTAACTCGACCGCGCTGATTTCGAAAATGAAATCGAAATTTCCGGAAAATTTACGGATTTCGAGATATTCGCCCCGGAAAATTCCGGATTTTGAAAAATTTCTCTAAAAGTGGCCGATATGGTACTCTATCGAAAGAGCTCGTCGAGCCGAGCAACTTTCCTCGCAACAATTTCTGAAAATGCGTCTAGCGAAAGTGATGGCAGAAAAATAAACAGAAAAACCTATCGTGGGCAACACATTCTTGCAGTAGCGCTAGTTATTATTATTGTGTTGCCCACTTTTCCAAAGGAATGGGCAACACTTTGTTATTGGTCTGTGCTTATTGGGTTGTCGCATTTTTTAAAAAAAAAGACAACCCTTTGATATGGCTAAGTTTCTTTATTTATTTATTTATTTATTATTCCGGTCAACATTTGTGTCCCCCCCCTTTTTCTCGAGATTGGCTGGACCGATCGGGCTGAAATTCTCACCATAGTTGTAGGGTGACCTGAAGTGCTCCCGTTTGTAAGGGCATCCCGATATCTCCCGGATTCCGGGAATGGCGAATCCCGGAATTTTAAAAATCGTAAGGGGGGACCAAGGGAAACGTAAAAATTTTTTGTCTCCGATTTTGCTTAAAAGTTGGTCATAGGGTAAGTCGACCACGCTGATTTCGAAACTGAAATCGAAATTTCCGGAAAATTTCCGGATTTCGAGATATTCGACCCGGAAAATTCCGGATTTTGAAAAATTTCTCCAAAAGTGGTCGATATGGTACTCAAATGAAAGAGCTCGCCGAGCTGAACAACTTTCCTTCTTGCGACATTTTCCGGAAATGTGTCTAGCGAAAGTTATAGCCGAAAAACTGAAAATCCGGGAATTCACGAAAACCCGGATTTTGGACTTAAAAATTTTTTGTCTCCGATTTTGCTTAAAAGTTGGTCATAGGGTAAGTCGACCACGCTGATTTCGAAACTGAAATCGAAATTTCCGGAAAATTTACGGATTTCGAGATATTCGATCCGGAAAATTCCGGATTTTGAAAAATTTCTCCGAAAGTGGTCGATATGGGGCTCAAATGAAAGAGCTCGTCGAGCTGAACAAGTCTCCTGCTTGCGGGATCTTCCGGAAATCCGCCTAGCGAAAGTTATAACCGAAAAACTAAAAATCCGGTAATTCCCGGAAAACCCGAATTTTAAAAAATTGTCTCAAAAGTAGTCGATATGGTATTCATCTGAAAGCCCTCAACGAGTAGGAAAAAATTTGTAATAGAACCAAGTTTTGAAAATGCACCAAAACTGAGTTTTGACCCTTTAGATAAGGGGAAAATGGCTGCGACAACCCGTTGATGCCGGTAGGATTTATTATTATTATTATTATTATTGGGTTGTCGCATTTTTTTTTAAAAAAAGACAACCCTTTGTTATGGGAAAGTTTCTTTATTTATTTATTTATTTATTATATCGGTAAACAATCTTGTCCCCCCCCTTTTTCTCGAGATTGGCTGGACCGATCGGGCTGAAATTTTCACCATAGTTGTAGGGTGACCTGAAGTGGTACCGGAAGTGGGGGTAGCCCGATATCTCCCGGATTCCGGGAATGGCGGCTCCCGGAATTTTTAAAAATGGTAAGGGGGGACCAAGGGAAACTTAAAAATTTTTTGTCTCCGATTTCGCTTAAAAGTTGGTCATAGGGTAAGTCGACCACGCTGATTTCGAAACTGAAATTGAAATTTCCGGAAAATTTCCGGATTTCGAGATATTCGACCCGGAAAATTCCGGATTTTGAAAAATTTCTCCAAAAGTGGTCGATATGGTACTCAAATGAAAGAGCTCGCCGAGCTGAACAACTTTCCTTCTTGCGACATTTTCCGGAAATGCGTCTAGCGAAAGTTATAGCCGAAAAACTGAAAATCCGGGAATTCACGAAAACCCGGATTTTGGACTTAAAAATTTTTTGTCTCGGATTTTGCTTAAAAGTTGGTCATAAGGTAAATCGGTGGCGCTGATTTCGAATCTGAAATTGAAATTCCCGGAAAATTCACGGATTACGAGATATTCGGCCCGGAAAATTCCGGATTTTGAAAAATTTTTCCGAAAGTGGTCGATATGGTATATACTCAAATGAAAGAACTCCTCGAGCTGAGCAACTTTCCTTCTTGCGGCATTTTCCGGAAATGCGTCCAGCGAAAATTACGGCCGAAAAACTGAAAATCCGGGAATTCTCGGAAAAACCAGAATTTTAAAAATTGTCCTAAAAGTTGTCAAAATAGTACTTATTCGAAAGCTCTCAGCGAGTAGGGAAAAAGTTGTTATAGGGCCAAAGTCTGAAAATGTTCCAAGACTGAGTTTTAGCCCGAGTCAATATAAGCACAGAGGAATAAGAGGAATATGGCTGCGACAACCCGTTGATGCCGGTAGGATTTATTATTATTGTGTTGCCCACTTTTCCAAAGGAATGGGCAACACCTTGTTATTGGTCTGTGCTTATTATTATTATCCGTCTGTCCCCCCCCATAGATCTCGAGATTGGGAAGGGATACAGGGATGGTTGATACCTTATTTTGAAGCCCTTGACCAGGACATCTCCCGGAAGCAAGATGGTTCCGAAATTCGGAGTTTTGAAAATTCGGATTTTTTTTCGGATGGTAAGGGGGGACCAAGGCGAAATTTCAAAAATCCAAAATTTGATCAAAAATTTTTTGTCTCCGATTTGGCTCAAAAGTCGGTCATAGGGTAACTCGACCACGCTGATTTCGAAACTGAAATCGAAATTTCCGGAAAATTTACGGATTTCGAGATATTCTATCCGGAAAATTCCGGATTTTGAAAAATTTTTCCAAAAGTGGTCGATATGGTACTCAAATGAAAGAGCTCGTCGAGCTGAGTAATTTTTATCATTACCATATTTTCCGGAAATGCTTCTAGCGAAAGTTATGGCCGCAGATCGGAAAATCCAGAATTTCCGGAAAAAACCGGATTTTCAAAAATTCGTTGAAACATGGGCAATATGATACTTAATTGAAAGCTCTTTGAGTCGTGGGACAGATTTCCTGAAAAGAAACAGCTTAACAGGTATCTAGCAAAATCTATACCACAAAGGAACGTGTTGTGGGCAACACATTCTTGCAGTAGCGCTAGTTATTATTATTATTATTATTATCCGTCTGTCCCCCCCCTAGATCTCGAGATTGGGAAGGGGTACAGGGGTGGTTGATACCTCATTTTGAAGCCCTTGACTAGGACATCGGATCCTCAGTTGGGCAGTCCGATACCTTTCGAATTCCGGGAATGGCGAATCCCGGAATTTTTCGGTTGGTAAGGGGGGACCAAGGCGAAATTTCAAAATCCAAAATTTGGTCAAAAATTTTTTGTCTCCGATTTCGCTCAAAAGTTGGTCACAGGGTAACTCGACCACGCTGATTTCGAAACTGAAATCGAAATTTCCGGAAAATTTCCGGATTTCGAGATATTCGACCCGGAAAATTCCGGATTTTTAAAAATTTTTCTAAAAGTGGTCGATATGGTACTCAAACGAAAGAGCTCGTCGAGCTGAACAACTTTCCTTCTTGCGACATTTTCCGGAAATGGGTGTAGCGAAAGTTATGGCCGAAAAACTGAAAATCCGGGAATTCACGGAAATCCGGATTTTGGACCAAAAAATTATTTGTCTCCGATTTTGCTTAAAAGCTGGTCATAGGGTAATTCGACCACGCTGATATCGAAACTGAAATCGAAATTTCCGGAAACTTTACGGATTTCGAGATATTCGATCCGGAATATTCCGGATTTTGAAAAATTTTTCCGTAAGTGGTCGATATGGTACTCAAATGAAAGAGCTCGTCGTGCTGAGTAATTTTCATCATTACCGTATTTTCCGGAAATGCTTCTGGTGAAAGTTATGGCAGAAAAATAAATAGAAAAACCAGTTGTGGGCAACACATTCTTGCAGTAGCGCTAGTTTATTATTCATCTCGTTACCACACCCTGTCCCCCCCCTCTATCTCGAGATTGGGAAGGGGTAGAGAGGTGGTTGATACCTCATTTTGAAGGTCTTGACTTGAACTGCTCCCGGAAGCGCGGGGAGCCCCGGGGGAGCAGTGGTGCTCCCGGAGCACCCCCGTGAGTAAAAATGAGTAAAATAAAAAAGTTGTCCAAATGAGCTAATTTTGGTATCATTCGAAAGCTCTCGACGAGTAAAGAAAAAGTTGTAATTGGGTCAATGTCTGAAAATGCCCCCATTTTGAGTTATGAGGCGAGAAATGGTCAATAATTGCCAAAAACGGCCAAAATGGCTCAAAATTGAAAGTTCTCGGATCGGGCTCATATCGGTGTCATTCGAAAGCTCTCGTTGGGTAGATAAAAAGTTGTAATAGGGCCAAGCCGCCAAAATGTACGAAAATTGAGTTACGGAGCTTCAAAGGGGTCAAAAATGGTCAAAATCGGCCAAAATGGCTCAAAATTGAAAGTATCGGAAACCGCCCAATATGGGTATCATTCGAAAGCTCTTGGTGAGTGGATTAAAAGTTGTAATAGGGCCGAGCCGCCAACGTGTACGAAAATTGAGTTACGGAGCCGCAAAGGGGTCAAAAATGGTCAAAATCGACCAAAATGACCAAAAATTTTAACAACTCTAAATATGGTCAATATGGTACTCTATTGAGAGCTCTCGATACGGACTACACGAATCAGACTATACTGGGCCACAACGGTGCCTCTTTTGGGAGATATGACCATCTATAAACAGAAAATGCCGCGGCAACCCATTCTCGCTACTTCGCTAGTGTTTGTTTGCGTTCGTTCGACCACGTACTGATTTGCGGGGAGAGGTCAGCCGTTAGCGAGCAGAGCTTTTACTCTGATAACTCAGAGCATGCCCAGTGGCACACTCTTAGTTGTTATATGCTTTTGGTGCTATGCAGGTCCATTTTCCTATGCAACTTCTAAAATATTTCCAATTCTTTGCCCCTTGTTTTTCGATATTCTGTTTCAGGAGGGAATTGTAAAGTTGAAGGACGGGCTCAGGTTTCTCCATTAATCCAGAAGTACTGTTTACCGTCTGTAAATAGAGAAAAAAGTTAAACCTAAGCTATCCGCGCGGTTAAAGTCTTTCCCCCTCCCAATTACCTTGTCTCACTTTCCCAGTACCTAGGTAGGTATATGGAAATTCATTTGCTCCACTGCTTCTTTTTCTAATATTTTCCATGCTTACTGTTCTTAGTTGTGTAATACATACCTGTGATAGTGCTTAGCCTGCTGCAAATATCACCCGACGTTAATACTTACTGCTAAAGTTTAGCCTAAGTACGTACAAAAGTTTACAAACCTAAGCTGTGCTTCGTACCAGGTTGTTGTGGCGGCAAAGGTCGCCTGTTCATTATCAGAATTGCTCGCATCCCACTTTCAAGGATCTAATTAATTTAATTATCAATTAGTAAACTGACGTTTGAGAGATTTAGGCGAAAAAGACCAGATACAACAATGCAACCCGGTGCGGTCCCGCGAGGTCTCTAATCACTAGGTTTCAGTTTTATTCTTTGGAATAAATTAATTAATTAATTAACTTCCAATATGTATTTGTGGTGTGGGTAAGCGAATACTCTGTTTTAGTTTTTACCAGTACTCAGAACTGTACTGTCCCTGATAGTTAGCTCCATTCCAAGCAGGTGTTATTTTTACTTTCTGCGCCTCAGCGCAACAGGTCATATTACGTTAGCTCTGGTCCTCTGGGCTCTGGCCCTATGGAAAGGAATTGGGTTTCTTTTACTGAAAAATCACTAAGTTGGCAACCGTTTTCATTTTACAATTGCCCATTCTCCAGCAGCATTGTTACCCCGGCCACCTTGCCCCAGCTGGTGTGCAGGGTTAGAGTTGGAGTCAGGCTGTTTTAATAAGTTGTCTGGTATGTTGTGGTGGCTGACACTGAATAATTGCTCATATAAACATCCATTTAGTGTTGTTTCATTCAAGCTAATTTTAGCTTCAGTTCCAGTTTTTTTAAAAGGAACGGTTTCCTGCCCTCTGAGTTTAATAATGCACAGTTTAATTCACCTTCAATGTCAACAGAATCGAATAATCAAACAACTTCAAAAATTTAGCATTTTAAGGAAAGTCATAAACTAGTTTCAGTCAGAGTTTTGGCTTTTTATCCAAATTAGTTTCACTGCCTGAAACCATCCTACATCCACTACTTCAATTGTAATTTGAAGCACACGACTGTGACGGCGACCTCGAATGTTTCTGAAGATCGAAACAGTGTCACACATGAGGAGGCAAAGCTTTTCCTTTACTCAGCGTTTTAGCAAGAGTATATAATAGATAAGAGTGTGACACTCTTACACTAGCATGAACAAATCATGCTAGGTATGCTCGGTGCGTTAACTTGGGACCCCTCCCGGAACTTCCGGGGGGGTCCCACTTTGCACTATCTACACGCTTTCATATAAGCTTGTGTCTGCTCGCTGATTGGCCCATTAGCCTAAGGCTTACTGTAGGCAGTTTATTAGTAATTTTTAATTAATTAATAATAACTTTAATTAGGTTAATACAATTAAAAAACTAACTCGACAACTTTGTAGCATTTTTTCTGCTCTTTTCAATGATATAAAAATTGTTGCATAATACAAAAATTCGAAGGAATGTAATCTGCAACAATTTCTATATCGTTGGAAAGAGCAGAAAAAATACTACAAAGTTGTCGAGTTAGTTTTTTAATTGCATTAACCTAACTAAAGTTATTATTAATTAATTAAAAATTACTAATAAACTGCCTACTGTAAGCCTTAGGCTAATGGGCCAATCAGCGAGCAGACACACGCTTATATGAAAGCGTGTAGATAGTGCAAAGTGGGACCCCCCCCCCCGGAAGTTCCGGGGGGGGGGAGGTCCCGAGTTAACGCACCGAGCATACCTAGCATGATTTGTTCATGCTAGTGTAAGAGTGTCACACTCTTACTATTATACACTCTTGGTTTTAGTATTCCTTTTCGCATATGTTAAGAGTTTTGAAGTCCTGGCTTATCTGTTTCTTATGTCTGTTTTTAGTTTTCGAAGGCTCTGTATGTTGTTATGCCTGTTGTGTATTTTCCTCGTCTTGTTGATTGAGCTAAGTGAGACAGTTTATTAGGTTTTCACAACTTCAGAGAAGTCAAATTGCCAGCTTACATACGAAACTAACTCAACCTCAAACAGATGTGAGAATTAGCCGAAGAAGTGATCAATTACAGACTTGTTCTCCATTTGGCGTCACCTATTAACTCTACCTTCTTGACCGAGTCATTATCTTAGGCCTGTCACATTTTGTCCCTTTTGTGGCGTTAGACGCGACAACTTTCTTTTCTTTGACATAAAGTTAATACAGTGTTAACTTCACTTACCAGTGTATCATATGTCACACAACACTTTTCCTTACGTGGTATACAACAATCCAAACTTCATCAAAGGTTTTTATGGTTATTTGATATTTGAGTCATAAAAAGTGTTATCTACTTGGCAAATAGCATTCAAATTCGTTACAAATTCGTTGCAATCCTTGCCAGTTGCAAGCCTTGTCTCTCAACTTCTCTCTCTCGCAAACGAGAAAGGAAAACCTCCAAGAGACATTGTGTTTCTCTCTGGCAAGTTATTGAAATGCTTAAAACAAGCCAGTGTAGCCAAATTGCAGCTTGGAATACTGGAACAGAAAGCAGTGTAGCAGCAATAGTTCATGATTTTATTAAAAGTTGGAAGGTAAAAGTGCAGGAGTTTTTTCTTTGCTTTGAATGCATAACGGTGCTCCGACGAAAATACACTAATGTTCCCTCAGAAATTTGTAGTTAGTAGTAATAGAGAGTTCAATTGGGACCTGTTTGGGAGACGATTTTAATCTCAAATTGGGGTGCTATTGGGTGACTGTTTTCAATCCCACTTTTGGGTGACTGTTTTGAATCCCTATTTTTGGGTGACTATTTTGATCTTAGTATTGGATGACTATTTTGGTCTTCTGATAATGTAACGGAAATATCTGTGATGATTCAAACTTTTGGGTGACTATTTTGAATCCCATGATAATGTAACGGAAATATATGTAATGACTGGAATTTTGGGTGACTATTTTAATCCTAGTTTTGGGTGACTATTTTGAATCCCATGATAATGTGACGGAAATATATGTAATGATTGAAATTTTTGGGTGACTGTTTTGATCTTAGTATTGAATGACTATTTTGGTCTTCTGATAATTTAACTGGAATATATGTAATGATTCAAACTTTTGGGTGACTATTTTAATCCTTACTTTTGGGTGCCACTTTTGATCTCTATTTTTGGGTGACTATTTTAATCCCACTTTTGGGTGACTATTTTAATCCTAGTTTTGGGTGACTATTTTGAATCCCTATTTTTGGGTGGTTATTTTAATCCCACTTTTGGGTGACTATTTTAATCCTTACTTTGGGTGACTATTTTAATCCTTATTTTGGGTGCCAATTTTGATCCCATGATAATATAATGAAAATATATGTAATGATTCAAACTTTTGGGTGACTATTTTAATCCTTACTTTGGGTGACTGTTTTAAATCCCTATTTTTGGGTGACTGTTTTGATCTTAGTATTGAATGACTATTTTGGTCTTCTGATAATTTAACTGGAATATATGTAATGATACAAACTTTTGGGTGACTATTTTAATCCTTACTTTTGGGTGCCACTTTTGATCTCTATTTTTGGGTGACGTTTTTAATCTCACTTTTGGGTGACTGTTTTAATCCCACTTTTGGGTGGTTATTTTAATCCCACTTTTGGGTGACTATTTTAATCCTTACTTTGGGTGACTATTTTAATCCTTATTTTGGGTGCCAATTTTGATCCCACTTTTGGGTGACACTTTTGATCCCACTTTATGAAACCTATACTGTTTATGCTGCAAAATTAATTGATCTACCAGTAGTAAGATTGTAAGTTTAAATTATGCTATGGAGAAGATTAGGGATCATGTGGTCTTGCTCTGTCAATATATGGATCCTGGTCCGGTTGCAGACTTCATGGTTGAAATCGACAGGATGACCAGATTCCAGCGGGACACTATCAAGGCCAAGTCCAAATACTACGGCACCATTGATCTCCTAACCAAATTGGTGCAAAACACAAATTCAACTCCACTACTTCATCATGCCTTGGTATTATCCGGTCAGTACTACCTGGCCAAGCTACTGGACTGTCAGCCCATGAAGAAGAGCGTCACTTGGGAATTATGTTCAAACAGCCACCACCTAATATTCCGACGTCAGATGGCATTCCCAACACTTCAAGCAGCACGGCTCGATATTGCTGGTGTCCTTGCAACCTTAAAGTGCAGCAATCGGATAATTGTTGTCACCGAATGGTTAGATGATTACAGAATAAAGACATGGACAATGCCAGAACTGATTGTGTGTAATGACTGTGCAGATGTGAATAAATGTGATTGAACTGTTAATAAATATGTAGTGTAAATGTAGTGTGAGTGTACTGTGAATACATGTGTGCTGTGAATAAATATATACGTACTTTATGAAACCTATACTGTTTATGCAGCAAAATTAATTGATATACCAACCTGTTTGCTGAATTTGTAAGTTGTGAAATATACCAGAGATTCAGTCAAGATGTCGGCAGAAGGCGCAAGTAGTAAGTCGCTTTTTCTATTAAATGCAAAAGTGCTGTGAATGTACGTATTGGCAGTATTGAATGTAATGTATTAGGATAAAATGATAAAAATTCTGTGACTAATGTTACCAATTTCTATTTTAGAAACTCAGCAACCTGTATGTCCACTGTGCCCGCAACGATTCACATTGGTCAAAAACCTGCAGAGACACCTTCGGAAGCAACATCGAACGGATTACCGTACCTTATTCCCCAGACCGAATAAACACACTTGTTCCATGTGCTCTCAGACATTCACGATGCCGCACAACCTAAACCGACACAAGAAAGAACAACATGGTGATTCAGGATCCTACAAATGCGACCAATGTATATCTCGTTGCCTCAGAAAAACCCACTTCCTCAGAAAATCCCACCTAATCAGTCACATCGGTCGAAAGCACAGCGTACCAACAACCCAACAGCCACCGACAGAAGAAGCTTCAACTCCGACACCAGCTAGTGCTACTGATGAATCACTTCCAGTTGGCCCACCCAGCCAGGATGTTATCTACTAAGCAAGACACACGACAACGAAATTCCTCCCAACTCACAACTTCTGCTTATAAGAAACCTTAACTGTGTTATGGTTGGAATAACCATTATATACGGATAATGTATGTGTAAATGACGTGTATGATGTAAATAAAGCGGCTAGTATTGAAACTGGTAGCAAGGCAAAAGTTAGGTGGTTAGGTTAGGTTAGGTTAGGTTAGGCGAACCAACAAAAATAAGTTAGTAATAGTGAAATGTAACAGACAGAAATTTGAATTTCACGAAGCAACAAACAACAAACACACTAGGCTACATTTACTGGTAATCATGAAGTTAGCAGTACACCAAAGGAAAAGGTATACAT